>JASKGM010013802.1:0-34828 GCA_034509205.1 Ceratonia siliqua
ATAACGTTTTAAGGACAGTGTCTTGTACATGTTCTAAGCATACAAGTTTGTGTTTCCATCTTTAAATCCTTTTACTATTGTTTTTTACACTAATACGATTAGATTAAATGGCTAGTAAATGTAAAACTTCAAAAGTTAATTAGCTAAATTTAGATTAAAATATTTAGACTTAATCATTAACAGATTAATGAGTATGTTACAATTAATTTTGTCAGTAATCTTATATGCTTTTAAGGGGGGAAATTCTAGTATTTATGTAATACAGAGTACTACACCCATTCAAATTAAGTCATATGTATAACTTTTCCATGTCATTATTTTTTATTATCCCTGAAGTGTTTTTCTCGCTCATTTTCTCATTTTCTCACTTCCATTCTTATTGATGCTGAAACACAAATGTAGTGTCGTGGCTTCCACCTTCACTTCGCCAGAAAATATATTCATAAGCTCTGTGGAAAAGTTTCTGACTTTATTTTCTTTTTCTTTTTTTGTAAAATTTGATTAGCATTCCATTTTGCAATTAAAATATATTCTATATTGATTAGGAGTTAATAACAATACTCAACTTTGTTACCATGAGTATCCTCCAACATTAGTTGAGAGCAAATTTGTTAGTTTTTCTTAAATATAAGGTGCTTTATATGCTACTCATAAATATTTATTACTTTATGAGTAACTTTTTATTTTTTATTTTTAAATTTTAGTTTTTTTTCTCTTATAATTTTTATTTTAAGAAACAATTTAAAAGAATCAATGTTCCTAAACCCTAAACCCTAAATGTAATGGTGGATCTATGATAAAATTAGTGTTTTCAGTACTAGACTGGACTAGTTAATTTAACCGGTTGAACCGGTAATCAGTCACAATCTAATCCAATTCAGGCCAGATAACCAAATGCTAGTTGACCAGTTTTTGATTTGGCTTGATGTCATCACCATTTGTTTGTGGCAGAACCTTTTTTTTTTTTTTTTGTAGTTTTTAAATTGGCTGACGTCATCACATTTGTTTATATGGATTACTAAAGATTAAACTGGTTTACTTAAGTTTTTGTTCAAGTATATATAAATTTTACCTTAACAAAAGATATGCTAAATTTCCAACTCGCTTCCCCTTGAGTGCAGCTTTAGCTATGCAACCACTAAGCCATGCCACTTGGTTAAATTTGTTAGCTTTTGTCTTGTAATCATCAGTCAATTGTTTTTCTTTTTTAATGTAACCTTAATTAAAATTTTAATATTTAACACTCACATGATAATTCTGTCAATCTATTTCAATAAAATCATTAAATAATGGTTAAATGAACTAATAAAGAGACTAAATTATAACAAAATTAATTTTTAAGGGACTAAATTGAGACATTTTAAATTTAAAAGATAAAATTAAAAAGATGTTATACTTATAATACCAAATCATTAATTTATTAATAATAAACTTGATATTAATCTATTTATTATGTAACTATATATAAATAATAAGTTAATATTTTGAAAATATCAAATAGTTATTTAAATTTTCAAATATAAAAATTATCATTTATGTTTATATCAAAATTTTAAAATATGTTGTTCCTAAATTTTTAATTACTTTAATGTTATTATAATGATTATTATTGATATTTTTATATTTTATTAATTTAATTTTATATATTTAATATATTTTTTTAAAATTTTATTCAACCACAATCAAATCACTAAATCATAAACTACTCTCTCTTATTTAATTTAATATCGAGTCTAATTTTTAAAATACTAATAATAATCATATAACTGCCATGAAACTTTCAAATTATGGTCTTTCTACTGTGTTGATTAAATTTGTCATTACCCTTACATGAAAAATTATAGTACTGATCCTGATATTCCAAGTTTTCAGTACTACTCTCGTTCTAAGTTATAATAGTAATAGTACTGAGTACTCAGATATATGTTGGAATAGAAATTTTTTCGATATGCTACAATTACATGCATTTATTATTTTTTTTTAAAGTTGTTGAAATCAAACTTCAATTCGTCCAGGAAAATATATATATTTTTTTTTTTTGAGAAAACAAATAAAAAAACCTAAACAGATAATAACCCTATTCAGTCAATGCTTTAGTTAATATGTTATACGTAGCCGTGTGGGTCCTAGGACCTTCCAAGTTGCCGAACATGTCCGTACTTATCTTTTGATTTTTTTCTTTTTTCTAAACGAAACAAATATTGTTGAGTGAGGAAGTCATCGTAAGCCGTATGGATCGTACAAGTACAAAAGGGCAGGATTTGCAACATGACAATTAATTTATATGAATTTGGACTGATTGTCGCATACTTAATGTCCACAATTTTATAAATAGAGTTTGAAATAATTTACAAAAAAAATATATTATATTGGTGGTTGAAACTTGAAAGGAAGAGCTAGCAAGAGATAATGGCGAACAGATTTATATTTTTTTTGTATATAAAAACGTTAAGAGATAGTTGGATTATTAACAGAGGATTACTAGCGTTGACTTAATTGGAGCTAGCTAGCTCTGATAAATTGAAAATGTTGGGTTTACATGAAGGGTTAAATGTTGGATCTTCTTTTAGTTATATATATCAATGACAATAATGAAACCAAAAATTCTTTGCACAATGTGACATGATTCAATTTTACAATTGAGCCAATCTTAACCCATAATATCAACTCATTATAAATATTAAATTACATAAATTTATTTAATCAACTCATTTAATACAGTTATATCATATAAATTAGTTAGGTCTTGGGTGATCTAATTAAATTGAATAAATACAAATAATAAATTAAAATCAAAAGTAATTCTCTCATACTGTTAAAATTTGAAAAAAAAATAATCAAAAGAGATAAATGAATATAAAAAGATATTTACTGTTTTGAGATGTGAGTATGAAACATACTTTACTTAGGGTCGATCCTTAAGGCAAAAGATATGAGTATGAAAACAAAATTTACTAAGCACTACCTTTGACAAAACGAACTTACATGTCTAAGACAGGATATATATGGGTGAAAAATAATGGTGGAGAAAGGAGCCCCTTGCTCTGGAGTTTAAAAAATGAAGGATTTCACCAACTTTTCTAAGTTATCCACCTTTCATATTTGTAAGTTCTTTCAATTTGACGAATTTTAGAAGATAAACTAATCATTGTCTTCGATATCATTCATTTATTTAAATTGAAACATTGATAAACTAAATTATTATAATTATTTTTTTATTTAAAGTTTTTTTTTCCTTTTTTTCTTGCATCCAAACAATAGAAAAGAAAATTGTCATTTAATTCCCCGGCCCATTCTCTTCTTCTCTCCCTTTTCTTTTTCTTTGGATTTCTTCCCTTTCTTATCTTTTCCCTCCTAAAGTCCAAAAATACGAGAACACGTATGGAGGGAATAAAAGTCGCCTATTCATACTCCCTATAATCTAAAAAATTAAATTCATGAAAATTTCAATTATTACTCAATATGACTCTTCCAATTTTTGGCATACACAACTACGAGATTTTATCTTCATGCTTCCAAATTTGCACTTAGGGCCCCTGCCTACTTTATACACTTTTCTTTAATCGTGGGTAAAGTTAAACGTGAATACATTCAAACATGTCTGAAACCCAGCTTTTATTTTTCGTAATGCATTTGATCGCTCCATCGATCCAAAAAAAAAAATTCCACCACCATATAATCTATTATTATTATTATTACTATATATGACCTTGGTATTAAAAATGATTTTGAGAGTTTTTGATTTGTTGGTCTAATAACTACCTAAATAAAATAAAATAATTTTTTATTTTTTAGAAATATTTTTAAATAATAAATATTTAATAATAACCACCTACCATAACTATTTATTTTTATATATAAAATAAAATAACTACCGATAAAAAGGTATAAATAATCCATCCATCCTTAGCTCACCTTTACCCTTCCCATTCAAAGACCAACGCAATCTTTGTCTTATGCGGAAATTAATGGTGTAGTTGACCGTTACAACTTTATTATTTGGGTTTTACACTAATATTTCTCTCTAATTATTTAAAGAAAAATCCAGTAGTATATGCTTTCAGTAAATAAACAAATAAACTACTGATATTAAAAGGGGGAAGAGATTAGTATTAAAATTTTATTATTGAATTTAATTGATCAAGTAGAATCAATCTGATACCCATTTAGAAAGTAAATCAATTGATGTAGTATATCTTTATTGGGTTAAACCCAATAAGAATGTAATGAGTATAGTGTAAAAAACTTACGTAAACGTTGAATAGATTTATTATGCAAGTGAATTTATTTTTTATTTCTTAAAAAATAATTTTTTTATTTAACTTTCTTTTTTAAAATATAAAAAATATTTCAAAATTTGAAATACCCATTTTCCCACTATCTTTTAAAATAATAAAATAATTATTCATAAAAATTTTAAATTTTAATTAGCCATTATTCTACTATCTCTTAAAAAAAAAAAAAACTTACAAGAGCAATGTAAGAATAATAATGATTAATTTAGTATGGATGGTGAAGCCCCAAAGCCATATTAGTGTGTATATTGTATGCATGTATATATATATTATATATGTGTGTGCATGTGTTTGGTAGACTTAACTAAGACATCAATTTTCTCATAAATTTTTATATTATCCTTAAATTATATTCTCATATACTCTAATATTTTGGTTAATTAATTAAATTATTCATCATCAACTCTTAACTACCACTCCCACTCTCTTGAAAAGTGAGAAGGGGTATAATTCTTTATAAAATTACTCTCTTGAAAAGTGAGGAGGGGTATAACTCTTTATAAAATTTAAAATTTTGTTTGCTATGTTTTACAATTAAACATGATATAAAAAATAAAATAAGTAATTTAAAATTTTTTAAATTAATTATTTTTTATTTTAAGTAATAATAAAATACATAAAAAATATAAAATAAAAATAATAATGTGAATATATATATGGGTGTAGGACGTTTTAGTCAATGGTTTGCTAATAATCATCCATAAAATATATAAATATATAAAAAAGTGAGTGGTCAATCGTATGATAATAATCATCCATAACTACCTCATGAAAAAAATAAATTAACTTTTTATTATTTCTAATTAATTTTGTTAATTTTGTTTTTAGGGAATTGATGCAATTGAATGCTGGAACTGTATGGTATAAGTAGACATCTAAAGAAAATTATCACAAATTGTACTACTATATCAGATCCCAATATCGTCCATATGAGAAATGAACCTTGAATTAAATCTAAAACCTACCTAATGATTAAAAAATAAACAGAGGTTGCACGTTTCAGTTATTTTTATTTAGCACTTTTTTATTTTAGAGTTATTTTCCCCTATAAACAAGGGCAATGAGCAAACTAGTGCATAAAATAGTATTTAATGACAGCCGACAATATATACAGCCGTCCCCTTTATACTAGGATCAGTTACACGATGTCACAATGATATATATATATATATATATATATATATAGTTTTCCAAATGTCTTCAATAATCACAATAATATCTTAACATCTTGTAGTGACATTATTTAGTTAAGCTATTCTTACAAATAATGTTTTTTTTTTTAAATATCACACATAAATTTTTCTTAACGTACCACTCATCAAATAATATGATGACATAAGTAAAGTAGAGTGAATAATGATGAGCAATTAGAAAAAGAAATTGTGAGAATTTGTAAAAAAAAAAATTAGGATATCTTAGCTCTTATCTTATATTGATTTTTAATTGATACATGAAAACTCCCCTAAAATTACAAATCACCATCATTGTGTACCAGTGTAATGACCTTTGTTGAGAATAATCATATGCTCAATAATTTTGATGAGTCAATTAATGTTTTTAAAAGAAAAAGATAAAATGCAAAAATGTTATATTAAAGCATTCCTTGATAGAGCAAGCAGCTTCAAGTAAGAAACAAAGAAGCAAAGTTACAGTGAAACAAAAATAATAACATAATAAAAGTAGATTGGAGTTAAATATGAAAATTGTTATTTAATTACAGTTGGTTGGTTTGAAAAGATGAAATAACCGCACACTTTGTTTGCAAAAGTGAAAACATGTTCTAAAAACCTTTTTGACAAAAGCTTAAAGAATATTATTTTTTATTTAAATTGAAATGACTAATACATGAACTGTTCAAAGAGATTATATTAGCAGCCTTACATGCAACTTGCAAAACCAAAAACAACAAGTGTGAACTCTGCAAATGAATCGTACAATGCTTTAAGTTGAAGAATTCAATTTCAAGAAAGTAAACATCTTTTTTAGCAAATGTCAACGGCTATGAAACCATTATGTAACAAGATATGAAAGTTGCAGCAAAAATTAATGATCCTCTCCAATGGCAAGTGAAGAATAATAGCTTCAAACTCAAGTATAAATATGATGCTCTTGTTGAAGATGAAGACATCGAACATACATAGAGAATAGAACGAGAACAAATCATGCACTGGATTTATAACGAGAGCAAATCATACACTCCTTGAGCCACAGTTGTGTTTAGTCATTGTAAGGGAGTTGAGTGCTTACCTAAAGCCATCAAAACATCCTTTTATAAGGTTTTCTAGAATCACCCAAGAGAAAATCTAGTGTGTGAGGTTGCCCGGTGTGAGTTGTCAAAAGTTGAGTGCTTTAAGTATGTGTTAGAGTTTTGCTAGGTTCTTGTGAGAAAAACATAGTTGTTAATAGGTTGTCCAAGGGGCTATAAAAAGCTTAGAGTGCTTGAGCATGAGAAGTGAGTTTGGCTAGGTTCTTGGAAAACACTTAGTGAGATTAAGTTAACTAAGGATTTGGTTGTAAAAGCTCGAGAGCTTGTACTTGCATTTTGTGATTACCCATATAGTAAAATTTTCTTACTTTGTGCTTAGGGAGTAGACGTAGGATCTAGCATTTGTTGGATCTAAATCACTATACATCCTGATGTAATTCTTCCTTACTCTTTGTTATTTGCTTGCTCACAACCATTGCTTTCTACTTTGGTTACTCGTTGTACCATAACAATTAGTTTGACTTCTTATCTCATTCAAAATATGTTCTTAGTGAAATTTATCTTTAAATTGTTGATTTAAGGATCACCTTCAAACAAGCTAAGTGATGCATCTAAAGCATACCATACACATAGGTCAATTTAAAATAGTATAGCATGAGTAAGAGTATCGTATTTCAAAGTACCAAAATTATGCAATATAATTCCCCAACTTATCTAGGCGATCAAACAATAGATGGAGTAATGATAAAATAACACTATAAAGGATATCAATGACAGAAGATCCTATGAATGGGTTTCATCAATTGATCAGTTCTGGTATATGGTTGCTTATATTTTCTGAGTTACAACAACTATATTCCCATATTTATATATTATCCTCTTTCAAGATATAATACATCTATTTTCACTAAATCTGTGTCTGTTTTCATAATCACATATATTAATATAAATACATTAGGCTTCCTAGAATCTAACACACGTCACAGAAGCGGGCATCTATTTCTAGAATACACAACCTAGGTTCAACAAATCCACAAACTAACATTGAGCTTCCACTTTCACTCCATCACTCAATGCCTTAGACAAACAAGTCATGGCCAGTAACTTGTAAGCATTAAACATAGATTCATTAAATATTAATAGAGAAATTAATCCATAACAAGAACTTCAATTACTACATCCAAATCCTAGAATAAAGATTTAGCTACTCAAGGTTGATAAATCAAAATAGAAATTATTCATGAAATACATCAGAGATGAAAGTGCAGCAACTGAAGTTCAAAAAAAAAAAGGAATAAATGAAGAACTCCATAATGGCAAGTGAAGCTAGCTTCTATTCCTTTCAAAATGTAGGCATCCTTCTTTACCAGAATATCTTCACACCTCTCCTTTGTTTCTCCTTGCAATAGCTGCAAGCTCCACGTCAAAATATGTCCAAAATGACCCAAGTTTTCCCTCTCTTCAGAACTTAAACCTAGCTCACTTGATAGAGAAAATAAAAAGATGAATATTCTAATCCAAGACTCATTGATAGAGAAAATAAAAACAAATATCCTAATCCAAAACTGGGTTATTATCAAGAACGAGAGATACTTATATTTTATCTAATGCTTCCATAAATGGAATGTTTTTTTATAATTTTTTTAAGAAAAATTTTATAATTTTGATTATCGAAAGATGATATTATTATCAAGTCAATATTTTAATTTATTTTTAAATTTTATTACTTGAGAGTATTTTTTTTCTCTAAATTCACAACTTTTTATTTCTAAAAAAATGATAGCATAGTCATTTTACACTACAAGAAGATACATATATAATGACAAAAGTTTGTGAGGAAATATTTCATCACTAAATCATGTGCTTCTTTGCAGGATAAGATATCAACTATTTAGTTATGAATTGACAAGAAAATTTTTTGGCTAAATATATTATTTCATTACAATTTTAATAAGAATATTTACTTTGTTATTTTTTGAAAAACATTTTTTTTTTCTTAATTACGATTTAGTGAATGAGTGTTCTAAAATAATTAAATACTCGACCCTTTATTTGTTCTCCTCTGCCATTTCAATTTTCTTCAATAAGTCTTTGTCAAAGTTGTTTAACTGTTACTGGCAGCGAGCAGTTACCAGAACCAGTAAGTGTAGCGTTAATAAAGAGCAAGAAGGAAACACTAGACCCAAAAGGGAGCGTATGAAACCAAAGGACTGGGATAACTATGTACATTAGCTTACGTGTGCATTGTTTACAGAATTAGTTAGGGAAGTAGTTAGGCATAGTTTCATAACATAATATAAAAGAGTGTAATGATCTCTAAGAAAGGCAATAAGAACTATTTGATTTCCCTCTCTCTTGCGTTTGGAGGTTTCTCCATCCTCGAAATAGAGAGTTCTACCATTGAAGGCGTAGTAACTAGTGGGCTGATATGGAATTAAGTTGATTGTGGGATACTTCTTTTAATTCAACTCCACAGCCCAACCTAGTAAACTGTATTGTGAGCTTAGAATAGTCGATCTATTACAATTGGGCCCAATAACTTGAGCCATTGGATCCCTAAAACCATATTTGTACTCCCTAATTGTAAAACATGGAGATCCACGTGGAATTTAGTATCACCAATTACCAAGGCCACCTGTTTGCACACATGGCTGCACAATAATCTCTGACCATTACCAACCAAAACATTCAGAGGTTGGGCAAGGTTTATTGTTAGTTGAAGGAAACAAGCCAGTTTACCTTGGATGAAGTTATTTGTACTTCCCTTGTCCACTAGAACCTGGACAGCTTGCCTAAATATATGGCCTATAACTCGTAGTGTCTCGGGTGCTAAGTGGCTAGAAAGGGCATAAAGACTGATTTATGCCGCTTCACCTGCCAAGTGGCCTTCTTAAGACTCCCCTATAACTAGAATTGTCTCACTAGCATCCTCCTCTGTGGCTAGTGGTTTATCATCATCGGCGATTATGAGGAAGAAAAGGGAGTGACACTTGTGTGTAGGTGAGAATCTCTCGTCACAATTAGAAAAAGATCTTTCTCCTGTCGTGCCACCATCTTGGCCAACGTTCACCATTTAAACGTGGTTTTGGCCAGCATTGCAAGTAGTAAGGAAGGCATGGACTGCACAGAAGCTCCTAATGTCAACAAAGGGGTCATACTTAAAGGTCATGGCTTATATTATATTGTCTTCTATAATCAAAACGTTTAGCCTCTTGTAGTTTAGAGAGCCTTGCTGCCTAAGAGAGAGATAATGGTTGCAATGCCTGCACCTCTTGGCAAATATCGGTACTAAGATCAGAGATAAAACAACTCAAAAGGAATTGTTGTGCTAAACCTATAATTCGATTTGCGTTCAAACTCCTGTAGATACTAAAAAACAGTTCCACACTGTGTTAATTTGAAGAGTAAACCTTGAGGATCTTCATACTGTGATGGAGCAAAACGCAATTCAAAAGCATGAAGGTGGACTTGCCAAGAAGTAATCTGAGATTTGTGATACATCCATTAGTACCAGCTTAACGTCAAACCACCATGTAAAATGACACTATAGTGATCCGTTGTTCATCCAGTGTGTTGTGATAATTAAATAATTAGTTAATTTTGAATATCCAACCAAGTGGATTTGATCCATCAAATCATGGTACATCAAGTTTGATGTATGATTTCGATGAAAAAGATGATGAAGTCGATGACGAATTTGAAACCTCGAAAGGAACCAGTGACGGTAACAATGGCGAACTGCACGTTTCTAGCAAATCAATATTGGCGATGATATCATCCATTTTGGCTATAAGAGTCGATTGTACTAACGCTAAATTTGCCATAACGTTTTCAAGAAGCTTGAAAGCTACCTTAGACATTGTGTTTTTAGCCATAGGATCAATGAAAGCACCAGTTGGTACACCTTCAATGGTATAACTCTATTTCGAGGACAAAGAAACCTCCTAACACAAGAGGGGGGGAAATGAAATATTTCTTATTACCTTTCTCATAGATCATTAAACTCTTTTATATCCTGTTATGGAACTACGCCTAACTACTTCCCTAACTCATTATGTAAACAATGTACACATAAGCTAATGTACATGATAGTTATCCTAATCCTTTCATTTCATATGCTCCCTTCTGGGTTTAGTGTTTCAATTCCTTCTTCCTCATTATTAACCATTTCACTTGCTAGTTCTAGTGACGGCTCGCTGCCCGTAACATTCACCCTTCACCGATGAGCACATGTTGTTGCCGCCACTATCCAAGAACCTCATTGTCACAATGTGACGGTCTGTGAAAAGCCATCATTTTATGACTTTGGGTACGTAAGGAAAAATACAGAGAAAAATAGAGTTGCCACCAATTAATTAGAAGAATAATTGGAATCCTTAAAAAGAAAGGAAAACTGGCCCTTGGAACTAGAGGAATGGTTCAGGAGTCTAATTACGTGTGAGGAAGGTGTTAGACACCCCACAACGTCCATCCCTAAGGATGGTTTCCATAAATTGATTGTGCTTAAAAATTTAATGTATTTTAATTATCCCATTTTTATTAATACGATAATAAAGGACAAAGATAGAAAAATAAATAACTATACCTGCCTTACCAAGTAAGTGCCTACGTACCGCAAAAGGGATAATGGTCAATGTAGTTCAAGATAGTTTGATAAATTGATTAGGTGATATGTAAGATCTCTTGTCTAGGAAAGTTGGGATATTAGGGAAAGATAAACTTCCACTTAAAGCCTTGAAAATAAGTTAGGACATTTAGGGAGGACAAACTTCCACTAAAAGCCTATGCAATTGGCTAGGACATTTGGGGAGGACAAACCTCTACTAAAAGCCTATGAAACTATGGGAGAGCAATTCATTATTCCTGGTCATAATCTAAATTCCATAAGTTTCGGGACAAAACAAAAATTTTTGAAATGTTTGGGTCCAAAATGAAATTTTGTGAAAATAGTGGGACAAAATGAGATTACTAAATCTTTTGAGGTACAAATGCCATTTTTTGAAAAGTATGGGGTGAAAACAAGATTATTGAATTCCTTTTCTGGTTTTAAAAAAGAATAATTTACAAAAGTATTGGTTTTTCTTTAAGTCCACTTTGAAAATATTTGATTGGGCCATTAGAGCAATTTGGAGAGAATTAGGCTTTAAACCCTTTTTGAAAATAACTCAATTGGGCCTTTGGAATTCTATTTGAAAATAATTCTATTGGGCCTTTGGAACCCTATCCAATGGAAATGAGCTTCACCCTATGGGTATGTCCCCTAGCCATTGAATGTTTAGAATTTTAACCTTTGACTTATCCTATGCTTTAACAAAAAAGGATTCAACAAAAAAGCATATTATTATTATTTTCAAAAGACTAAGACCTTCCATATGCTAATATGTTAAATCATGATAAACAAGTAAATTAAATCCCACATATTTTCACTCAACTTAAACTCCACTAGTCTTTATCAAGAGCAAACGACATGCAAATTCAAGCAAATCATTATCAAAAGAAAAACTGAATGCTTGTTCACCCTATCTTTCACCTAACAACCGATAACCCCACCACTCTTTGTTAGGTTCTAACATCAATTGTCTCCACAAAATAAATATCACATCCCAACATAGGCTAATTTAAGAAGATAAATTAATTGTAAAACTAGTTTCCAATATCAATTGACTTAATAACATGAATTATCACAGTCCAACCTAGACTAATTTAACACAATAACGAAACTACCCCCCAACATGATATGAATGATTAAAGGAATAATTTAGGAAAAGGGAAAATCCCAAAAAGAAAACAAACACATTACCCAACTCAGTTAAGTGACCATCACAGCAAGACAAGCATACAAATGTCATTCCAAAAAAATAACTTGAGCTTAGAAGTAAAAGTATTTCATGTTTTCAAATGACCGTGTAAATGATCATTACAACTCCAAGTAAGGTTATGCCTAAAACAATAACAAAGCATCCTATTGTCATCTTTGAGATTCTACCTAGCTTAAGCGACATAGAAAATATTACTTTATGAACAAACATGATGACAAGCTTTATGGCAAATATCTCATCAACATCATACTTTAAACTAGAAAAACAACCAAGCTTGATCTAACGGATCAAATCTCATTCGTTCATCAATAGACCAAATTTTGAACCAAGAGTAAGCTTGCAAAAAATCATTTGAACTTAACTCCTTTCTTGAAACAACACACTTGAACTAAAACAAAGAGAAACAAAACAAACTTCATTAATTAAAATGGAGTGCATAATAATTTGTATCACATTTTTTTCAAAAAAGTCCGATCTTTAAAACAACACGAACCACACATTGGAAACACATTTTGAGGTAGAATCAAAGGGGTGTGGAGAAGCAATAGAACATGAATTAGCATCACATTTTCTTTAACCTAAAACAACCTTGAAACCACACAAAAAAAATGAACAAAACCCAAATGTAAACTCATATCCCATAATTATTAAAAATGCGTATTCAAAATTCCACATAGTATTGACAAACAAAAACTAGATTTCAACAAAGAAGTATTACACGATTCATTCAAAGTCAAATTTTAATATCTTTCTCTTGAGTCTAGAAAAGAAAAGAAAACAGTAGCAAACAGGTTACCTATCTGAAAACCCTTTGAATGTCAAGTTTAGATTCAGTAATCACCTTCTTTGAATCCTCTTTTTCCCTTTTGAAATTCCTGGTTTCGTCTTTCTTTTCTGATTGATTCGCTTCTTGGTTTCGTGATAATTTCTCTGCAGATCAGTCTTTGCTTTCTTAGTCCTCCTCTGTTTCGTGATCTCTTTTATTTTTATCTCCCCTTCTTTGATCGCTTCACTCCCTTTTATAGCCCCTCAAGTAACTATGGTGGCATGGATGAAGGACAAAATCAGAGAGTGGGTAGTGAAGGGGTAGGGATTGGAAAGTGATTGTAGCATGAAGATGGAATGGATAGGGGGAAGAAAGGTTGTGCAGAAAGTAGGTATGTAGAGAATGGTTGCCGAGTGATTGTAGAGAGAAATGAGACGAGAGAGGTAGGGGAAGGGGAATGGGTGAAGATTGGCTTAGTAAAATGGTACAAAAAGGATTGAATTGCTAACAAAAATTGGGCTGAGCATTTTCTAAAAAGTAAAGAGGGATTTGGTTTGGGCCAAAACAAAAAAGGCTGGGGGATTAAGGTGATCCCAAAATAAAACAAAACAAGACAAAAAAAATAAATATAATATAAACTAGACTAAAATAAAGTAAGATAGAACAAAATAAAATGACTAAATTAAAGTGATGAAAGAGCTAAACAAAATTGGATTTTTTATAATTGTGCCTCTTTTCTTGCTTCTTATGGGGAAAAATGAAAAATGACAATTTTTTCAAATTTACCTATAAAAAACAAGTGAAGATAAAATCACATATTCTTCCCAAAAGAAAGATTAATGAGCAAATTGTGTTTTAAAGTTTGTCAAAGGATGATTTAGGGTGCTAGTTGTTGAAACTAGTAATAGTGCTAGACGCAGCTGAGCTTAAAGGTGCCATCAATGCAACTTGAAGGCTTATATGGAAGAATCGACGTATGCAATAAAATGAGAGATCTGGTATGGAAGAATCAATGTACATAGTAAATTGGGAGAACCAGTATGGAAGGATCGACACACGCAGTAAATTAAGGAAACTGGTACGGAAAAATCAACGTATGCAATAAATTGAGGGAACCAGTATGAAAGAATTGACGTATATAGTAAATTGGGGGAACTGATATGGAAGAATCGACTTACGCATTAAATTGAGGGAACCAGTATGGAAGAATCAACATACGTAGAAAATTGGTGGAACCATTGCAGAAAAATTGACTCACACTATAAATTAAGAGAACTGGTACGAAAGAATTGACGTATAAAGTAAATTGGGGGAACCAATACAGAAGAATCGACGTACATAGTAAATTGAGGGAAGTCGTATGGAACAATCAACGTACGCATTAAATTGAGGAAATCGGTATGGAAGAATTGATGTACACAGTAAATTAAAAGAACCGGTACAAAAGAATCGACGTACGCGGTAAATTGAGGTAACCGGTACGGAAGAATTAAAGTACGCAGAAAATTGATGGAACTGTTACAGAAAAATTTATGTACATAGTAAATTGAGGGAACCAGTACAAAAGAATTGACGTACGCTATAAATTAAGGGAACGGGTACAGAAGAATTAACATACCAGTAAATTGAGGGAACCCATATAGAAGGATCAACGTACACAGTAAATTAAAGGAACCAGTATGAAAGAATAGACGTACGCAATAAATTGAGGGAACTAATACGGAAGAAACAACTTATGCAGTAAATTAAGGGAACTGGTATGGCAAAATCAACGTATACAGTAAAATGAGCAAACCGGTATAGAAGAATCAACGTATGCAATAAATTGGGAGAGCCAATATGGAAGGATCTATGTATGCAGTAAATTAAGGGAATCGATACAGAAGAATCAACGTACACAATAAATTCAGAGAACTAGTATAGAAGAATTAACGTACACAGTAAATTGGGGGAATCGGTACTGAAGAATTAACATACGTAAAAAATTGAGGAAACCGGTACAGAAGAATCAACATACACAATAAATTGAGGAAACTGGTACTAAAGAATCGACGTACACAAGAAATTGGGGGAACTGATACAGAACAATTGATGTACGTAGTAAATTGGGGGAACTGGTACGAAAGAATCGACGTACGCAGTAAATTACGGGAACTAGTACAGAAAATGTGACATACATGGTAAATTAAGGGAATCGGTACGAAGAAATCTACGTACACAGTAAAGTAAGGGAACCGGTATGGAAGATGACATATGCAGTAAATTGAGGGAACCGATATGGTAGAATTGACGTACACAGTATATTGAGGGTACTGGTATGAAAGAATTGACGTATGCAGTAAATTGTAGAAACCGGTACAAAAGAATAGACATACATAGTAAATTGAGGGAACCAGTATGGAAGAATCGATGTATAGAATAAAGTGCAGGAACTAGTATGGAAGAATCAACGTACATAGTAAATTAGGAGAACCGGTAGTGAAGAATCAACGTACATAATAAATTGAGAGAACTAGTATGGAAGAATCGATGTACACAGTCAATTAAGGAAACTAGTATGGAAGAATCAACATACACAGTAAATTAAGGGAACGGGGATAGAATAATTGACATACGTAGTAAATTAGGAAAATCAATATGAAAGAATCGACGTATGTAGTAAATTGAGAAAACTGGTACAGAAGAATCGACGTACGCAGTAAATTGGGGGAACCAATATGAAAGAATCGACGTATGCAGTAAATTGAGGGAATCGATACGAAAAAATTGACATACGTAGTAAATTAGGAGAACCGGTATGAAAGAATTGACGTATGCAGTCAATTGAGGGAACTAGTACGGAAGAATCGACATACGCAGTAAATTTAGGAAACCAGTACAGAAGCATCTACGTACGCAGTAAATTTGGGAAACCAGTACAAAAAAATTAACGTATACAGTAAATTGAAGGAACTGGTATAGAATAATCGATATACGCAGTAAATTGAGGGAACTAGTATGGATGAATTGAGTACGTAGTTAATTGAGAGAACCGTTACGAGCAAGGGGATAAGACACATACATATGAAAACCATTGAAAACTGGCAAGGGCAATCTACCACATGAAGCTAAAAAAGAGATTTTTAAATCTGACAAGGATTTAACACTTGAAGCCAGACAAAATGGGAATTAGCAAGAAATTTAACATATGAAGCTAGACAAGATTTGAGATCCGGTAAAGGCAAAGCATCACATAAATCTGATAGTCAAATCGACATATTAGGTGAATTTGGAAATGAAGATTTTTGAAAGCTTTTGTGATTAACCACATGAAATCAATAGAAAATTTGAGACCTGTCAAGGGTAAAGTGCCACATGAATCCAATTAGAATTTGAAAAACTACAAGGGCGAAGCGCCACATGAAATTGATTAAAATTTGAAAAACTTTTGGTTTGAATCAAAGCCAGGGACAAACCTCACACTGCCAGGATTTTTTAGCGTTTTTTTCAACATGAAAGAATTTTGAAAAGAACCTTGCGCTTCCAAGGAAAACTTGACCAAATCGTTCCTTCTCTTTTGGATCAATCTTTCATTCTTCTCTTTAAATTTCCTATTCAAATGGTTCATTGAAAATACCTTTTTCTGATAACTTTCTCTTTTTTCTCAAAATAAAAACTAAAGCTTAATCCTTTGCCAAATTTTGATGAGCTTTTCCTACTTTCATAGACTAGCAAAATAAGGTGACACCAAAATTTTGCCCCAGTCTTAGCCTTCCAATGTTTACAGTCCTTGACCATTGAAATGTTAACAACATGTGCATTCTACCCTTTGATGGATGCAAGCCTATTGTTGGGAGCAATAATTTCTTGAGAATTTCGCTAGTTTGTGTTTCTCACATTATTGCCCAAATCTCAAGTCTTTGTTTAAACGTTCAAACTCTTTGATTACGGGCTTTCTTCAATTTGATGTCCTAATTTTTGCCTAAGCCGCCCTTTCAGGTTTTCAACTTAGTAGATCCCCTAACTTTTTCTTTATTTTTTCCTTTTTTCTTTTTGATTTTTGATGACTCATTCTTCCCAATCAATTTGATGTTGGTTCAGACCGTGTTAAGTAAGTTATTTTTTGTTCCCATAATGCAAAATTGATTAACAATGAAATACTAAGGAGTGATGTTCAATTCAGCCTCTATTAATCCACTCAAATCTTATCCAATGAAAATATTGAGGAAGAAGTCTATTAAATAAATAATCCTCTTTTAATGAAGAAAGTATGATGAAAAGAGAAAGTGATCGTAAAGCCCTTGTACTTATGATAAAAAGTCAAAACTCAAAGATAATACAATATTGCCCTAGTTTGACTATTAAAGAGGAAGTCCCTTAGGTGAATAAACCTCCCCTATCAATGCAAGTTGATAGAAAGGCAAAAGGTCACAAGACCTTCGAAGTTCATTGGATGAATAAACCTCTTTTAGTGAAGCAAACGATAGAAAGAGAAGGGATCATATGCCTGAAGTTTGTTAAAAGGACAAAACTCTTTTATTGAAGCAAATGATAGGAAAGCCAAACAAAATATGGTAATGAAAATTTTCCCCAATTTGAGTTATTCAGCATTCGTTGGCATTGATTCTTATATTGCAATCGATATACACCCTGTATCCTTTTAATAGAAGTGTACTGTTAATGACAGTAATATCAAACAGAAAAATTGCCATAATTGCAGCTTTGCGATTTTTTGCTTGATTACCCAATTTCTTTTGAGCACGGGCTCTTTTCAAACTGATGCCCTGACTTTTGCCTAAGACGCCCTTTTGAGTTTTCGACTTAGCTGATTTTCACGTTATTTGTTCTTTTCTTTATTTATTTATATGTTTGAATCAAGAGTCTTTTGCATATTCTCACTTTTCGACCTTTCTGGGTTACTCATAATCCTGAGCTTTTTTTTTTTTATTCGTGTCTTATCTCTAAGGATAACTCAAACATTTCTCTCCTACAAATTTTCACTGCTTCATTTATGCTATTCTCCGAAGTCATAGATGTTCATATCCATTTCAATATGAGAATCAAAGAGTGGATGCTAAAGAATATCTTTATGTAAAGAAAATTGATGAGAAAGAAGTTCCCTAAATAAGGGAGCTAAGGAGACAAACATGAATATTTGAAGAAGTGAGAGCAAGGCAAACAAAAATATGAACCAAGCACTGAATGGCAATTTTTATTCAAAAGATAAGATAAGGTCCACACTTAATAAAAATCAAATGACCTTGGACTTCAGCTAAATGAGTCAAGACTGAAATTAAACATACTAAAAAATGTAAACATTTTGAACCGACTTTGAACCATAGTTGCCAAGAAACTAGTCTCCTTGATTCAGCCCAATCCATCATTCCCACTTCTCATCTTCCTCCCAAACATCTACTAGGGCATCTCTTTCATGGGTAAGCAAAGTATCATTATTGATATTTGGGCCATTATGTTCAAGCCTGATGACTCGTTGCTTTAGTAGTTTACTTGCCTCTTAAATGCCTCGTAATCCTTTATTGCATGGCCAACAACACCAAAGTTATACACACATTATGCGTTGGGATTAAACCAAATAGGGTAGAGTAGCTGACGCGGCATCGGTCCCATTAGGCGACCATCTAGTAGAATCTTATAGAGGTCGGCATTAGACATTTGAAAGTTAGGAAATGGCTCGGTTCCTTTGAGTGGCCTATATGACGGAAGGTTGGATGAGGAATTTGGCTCTTGTGGTGGCACTGGAGATCGTGGGTTACTTGGTATAGCTAGATGGAATGTGGGTGGGATGGTGGGCAATCCTTTTCGATAGTAAGATTGAGGGGTAAGATGGTTGAGATTTTGAATTACCTCCCTACTTTTTAAAATGCCAACCACCAAACCAATTAATTGTGACATCTTCCTATGCAACTGATCCATGCGATGCTCCAACCTCTATATCCTCTCGGTGTTTGATGATTCAATTGACATGGTTTTGGATCTTGCATATGTCTCTTAGGGAACGTTTGGTCGAAGCCTTTCCTTTTAAGAGCAGTGTCGTTATCTTGTTATTTTTTTGTTTAAAATAAAACAAATACATTTTTTTTAGTCGAAAACTTGTTATTAGAGGTTCATCGGATCATTGAACTCTTCGTTGTGCAAATATTTGCATTAAGAACATCCCTACCATGTTCCTATTGAGGGTATAATACTCCACAAAGAAGAACATGGTTAACAATATCCCAAGGAGATATAAAATCATCACATGAGTACTGTCAATTTTGAAAAAGAACACACCTAAATTAGGCAAAAGAAAAATAGACTTAAATCTATTTTTAAAACTCATCGCTTTAATTTCAAAAATTTAAGGACACTATCATGAAATCCCAAAATAGTGATGAAAATGTCATGTTTGAATTTAACGTGATACTATGAAAACCCTTCGTTGTTTTTGTAAAATGATGTAATGGGGTGAGTAAACAAGAATAAAATAATAATAAAGAAAGAAAAGAGATTGCCATGAAAGACATTTTTCTTTGATTTTTGATCTTCTATTTTATTTTATTTATTTCTTGTCTTTTTGTAAAACAGAGAAAGTGATGATGAAGAAAGAAATGGGAGATTGCCATTTTTGAAAATAGTGCAAGGCAAGGTCATGAAAAACTCTTTTTCTCCTTTTTGATCTTTGAATTTTTTTAATTCTTGATTTCTTTGATTTTTGAAAAAAAAAAAGTGATGCAATGTGGTAAACAAAAAGAAAGGGAAAAAGAGAATGATAAAGAAAGACAATGAAAGAAAGAACATGCTCTTCATTATCCTAGTTAGGTTATTCCTAGGGTAAATGGGCCTATCCCTAATGGTTTGGTTCTAACTACAGGGCTGCTTTTATGGTCGGTCTATTAGTGCATTGGCTTTAAGGTAACTCTATAGTCCTCACAAGAATTTAAAACAGATTGCCCCTCACTGAAATAGTGAGGATCTCAACTTCCTAGCTTAATTACATAGGTAGACAAAGCCTCCATATGAACAAACTAAGTGAGTTAACAATTTGAGCGAAGACTTTCATGAATGCCTGGGGGAAAGAATCCCACCAGGCATCACTACGCCACTTACATTTCTCTCCTAAGGTTCACATAGACCAGGGTATAGGGTCTCAGTAAAATAATTAGGTATAGTAATTAAAGCAAATATTTACATGCTGAAGCAAATGATTAAAAACAACAAAGGATGGAGGGGGTAAAAATAATACATTAAAATCATACAAAGCACAAACAAGCCATAAAGGACTTGACTCTCCAACTATCCCCAGTGGAGTTGCCAAACTATCACAACGTGATGGCTAGTGAAAAGCTATCATTTTATGACTTTGGGCACGTATGGAAAAACACAGAGAAAAAATGTAGTTACAACCAATTAATTAGAAGGATAATTAAGATCCTTAAAAAAGAAAGGAAAACTAGCCCTTAGAATCAGAGGAAGGGTTCGGGAGTCTAATTACATGTGGGGAATGTGTTAGGCACCCCACAATATCCATCCCTAAGGATGGTTATCCTAAATTGTTTGTGCTTAAAAATTAAATGTATTTTAATTACCCCATTTTTATTAATATGATAATAAATGACAAAGATAGAAACAGAAATAACTAGACATGCCTTATCAAGTAAGTGTCAACGTATTGCAAAATGGATCAAGGTTAACATAGTTTGAGATAGTTTGATAAATTGATTAGGCGAGATGTAAGATATCTTGCCTAGAAATGTTAGGACATTAGGAAAAGATAAACTTTCATTTAAAGCCTTGAAAAGAAGTTAAGACATTTGGAGAGGACAAACCTCCACTAAAAGCCTATGAAACTATGGGAGAGCAATTATTATTCCTAGTCATAATCTAAATTCCATAAATTTTGGGACAAAACTAAAATTTCTGAAATGTTTGGTGCCAAAATGAAATTACTAAAGTATTAGGGCCAAAATGAAATTACTAAAAGTATTGGACCAAAATAAAATTTTGTGAAAATAGTAGGACAAAATGAGATGTTATGAAAATAGTGGGACAAAATGATATTACTACATCTTCTGAGGTACAAACGCCATTTTTTGAAAAGTATGGTGAAAACAAGATTACTGAATTCCTTTGTTAGTTTAAAAAAAAAAGAGTAATTTACAAGACTATTGGTTTTTCTTTAAGTCCACTTTGAAAATATTTGATTGGGCCATTAGAGCCATTTGGAGAGAATTGGGCCTTGAATCCTTTTTGAAAATAACTCAATTAAGCCTTTGGAACCCTATTCTAAAACAACTCTATTGGGCCTTTGGAACCCTATCCAATGGAAATGAGCTTCACCCTATGGGTATGTCCCCTAGCCATTGGATGTTTAGAATTTTAACCCTTGACTTCTCCTATGCTTTAATAACAAATACGGATTCAACAAAATAGCATATTATTATTATTTCCAAAAGACCAAGACCTTCCATATGCTAATATGTTAAATCATGATAAACAAGTAAATTAAATCCCACATATTTTCATCAACTTAAATTGTACTGGTCTTCATCAAGAGCAAATGACATAAAAATTCAAGCAAATCATTATCAAAAGAAACACTGAATGCTTGATCACACAATCTTTCACCTAACAACCAATAACCCCACCACTCTTTGTTAAGGTCTAACATCAATTTTCTCCACAAAATAAATATCACATCCCAACATAGGCTAATTTAACAAGATAAATTAATTGTCAAACTAGATTCCAATATCAATTGACTTAATAACATGAATTATCATAATGCAACTTAAACTAATTTAACACAGTAACAAAATTAGCCCCCACCCCGAACATGATATGAATGATTAAAGGAATAATTTAGGAAAAGGGAAAATCCCAAAAAGCAAACAAACACATTACCCAACTCAGTTAAGTGACCATCACATCAAGACAAGCATCCAAGTGTCATTCCAAAAGTGTGACTTGAGCTTAAAGTAAAAATATTTCATGTTTTCAAATGGTCGTGTAAATGATCATTACAACTCCAAGTGAGGTTATGCCTAAAAAAAGAACAAAGCATCTTATTGTCATCTTTGAGATTCTACCTAACTTAAGTGACATAGACACTATTACTTTAGGAACAAACAGGATGACAAGCTTTATGGCAAATATCTCATCAGCATCATACTTAAAACAGAAAAACAACCAAGCTTGATCTAATGGATCAAATCTCAGTAGTTCATCAACATACCAAATTTTGAACCAATAGTAAGCTTGCAAAAAATCATTACTCAAATCCTCTCTTGAAACAACTCACTTGAACTAAAACGAAGAGAAACAAACCAAACTTCATTAATTAAAATGGAGTGCACAATCATTTGTATCACATTTGTTTCAAACAAAACAAACCAAAGTACAATCTTTAAAACAACATGAACCACACCACTGGAAACATACTTTGAGGTAGAATCATATGGGTGTGGAGAAGCAATAGAACATGAATTAGCATCACATTTTTTTTAACCTAAAACAACCTTGAAAATACACAAAAAAAAAAAAGAAAGATCAAAACCCAAATGTAAACTCATATTTGAACCCACATTTATTAACAACACATTCAAAATCCCACTTAGCATTGACAAACAAAAACCAAATTTCAACAAAGAAGTATTACACGATTCATTCAATGCCAAATTTTAATGTCTTTTGAGTCTAGAAAAGAAAAGAAAACAATAGCATACCAGTTACCTATATGAAAACCCTTTGAATCTTAAGTTTAGATTCAAAATTACCTTCTTCGAATCCCCTTTTTCCCCTTCGAAATTCTCGGTTTTGTCTTTCTTTTTTTATCCCTTCACTTCTTGGTTTCATGATAATTTCTCTGTAAATCCGTCTTTACTTTCTTGGTCTTCCTCTATTTCGTGATCTCTTTTTTTTTATCTCCCCTTCTTCGATCGCTTCACTCCCTTTTATAGCCCCTCAAGTAATGATGGTGGCGTGGATGAGGGAATGGAATCAGAGAGTGGGTAGCTGAGGGATGGGGGTTGTGATGTGATTACAGTGTGAAGATGAAGTGGATAGGGGGAAGAGTGGTTGTGCAAAGAGTATGTGTGCAAAGAGTAGGTGTACAGAGAATGGGTGCTGAGTGATTGCAGAGAGAAATGAGATGAGAGATGCAAGGAAAAGCGAATGGGTGAAGATTGCTGGTAGGTGGGTGTGCAGGGGATGGTTACCGAGAGGTGGTATAGCGGCTAAGGTTAGTGTGTGAAGAAGGGTTGTGGGTTGATGGGTTGATGGGTTGGGCTTAGTAAAATGGTTGAAAGGGCATTGAGTTGCTAACAAAAATTAGGCTGAGCATTTTCTGACAAATAAAGAGGGATTTGGTTTATGCCAAGACAAAAAAGGCTGGGGGATTAAGGTGATCCCAAAATAAAACAAAACAAGAAAAAATAAAATAAACTAGAATAAAATAATCTAAAATAGAACAAAATAAAATGAATAAAGTAAAGTGATGAAATAGCTGGACAAAATTGGGTGTGTACTCATCATCAATTGTACTTTTGCGAATGCTATGTTCTCCCACTACAAAAAAACACGAAATTTCTGATGGCCTTTCTTGTTCCGTTAGAATTTGTGATGGACTTTTTGACTACGTTCTGACAGAAATGAAATTGGTGGAACTTTTTGACGTACTCGTGGTTGTTAGAATCTCTTGGAATGGCCATAAAAAATAAGGCGCGAAAGATGGCAGGAAACATTCTGACAGTATTGTGGCCATCAGAATGGACAAAATTAGTGAAACTGTGCATTTTTTGCATTTTTTACAGCCATTATGATGGAAGTTGGCCATTAGAAAATTTCTGACGGCCATGTTTCATCATAATGGCTGTCAGAAACGTCAAAATATATACATTGTTTCCCTCTCTTCCATACATTGAAATTTTGAACCACTACTTTACCATTTAGAACATCTTTAGCCCTAGCCTCCTAATGACGACACCGTTGCCGTCGTCTAGTCACCGAGCCGTTTTACAGTCACCGAGCCGTCATCCAGTCTCCTCCTTGAAGCCCATAAGCTCTTGTCGTCCTCACTCCCGCAGGTTAGTTTGATTTTTGTGTTTTAGGTTTCTTGTTTTCTTGAATCTGGGTTTTGGTTTCCGAAATTTGGATTTTCTTTTGGTGGATGAATGTGAACAAGGGAAAGCACAGTAGAACTTAGGTTTGTTTATGTCTATAGAATAATTAGCTAGAACATAAACAGAGCTCGGGTTTTGCTAGTTATTCAATATATGGTTGGGCCATAACAAATTTACTGAACTTGCAAATAGAATATGTTTTGCTAAGACTTGTAATACTTGGGTGAGAAAAATGACATGCTCATCGAGAGATTTATAAGTTGCTGATATGAAAGACAGGGCCATCTCCATCTAACAATTCTAAGTTGCTGACATGAGATTTATTGGCAATGGTTTCCTCTGTTTTTATTATCCTAAATTTATTGGCAATGGTTGTGCTTCTGCATCATATAAAGTATGACACACCTTTAATTAGTCATTCCCTTTAGCTCAATTCCTCTGTTTTTATTATCCTAAATTTATTGGCAATTGCAAAAAGCTTCTCAAGGTCCTAAATTGAATTTGTTTTGCAATCTTTTTTCATCAATTCATATACTTAAAATTTAAAAAGATTGTTTCTCATTATTTAGTTAAAAATAGGTATATTAATTAATAGATATATAATTTATCCATGAGATAGAGAACAAAACAACAGGGAATCTCTTTCTATTGTGATGTGTGCTCTAAAAGTTGAAATGTGTTCTAGACTTAAATTGAGCAGTGGCATAGCCATATATAATTGGGGGGGGATATCATATGCATGCTGTGCTGGCTGGCTTGTCCACCCAAGCTTTTGGGTTAGTCAGGTAGATTTAACATTTAACACGTATATATAATAGCTATTGTTGAGTTAGGTATGGTGCATTAAATCGTTCTTTAAGATCATCATTGCATGCATTAACTGGAGAACCGTGGCAGAGTTTGCTGGGGGGGCCTCTAGTGTGTGGCCAAGTTAGATTGATATATGCTGGGCCTCTGGGAATCAATGAACCACACTGTAGATTTTTTACTTCTTTCAGCAATCAGCATTGTCATGACAAAGACTGTAGATGACGTAGACCTTAGCCCCAAATTGACCAGACACACAAGGGTTGGCATGAGAAAGAAGTGGCTCAATTGGATTAACTAAAATGAGTTTTCTACGAATTAGTTGAACAAATGATAGAAACCAACCATAGATTGAATTAATTCCCTTTAGGATGAGACTTTTATTATATAACACTGACAGATTTTTGCCAAATGCAATTTATTTTTCCCTTTCAATAACGATAGAATATATTCTTATCAAGACTTTAGATTCTTAATCTTTCTTTCTACTTTTCAGGAGAAAGTAGAAAAAATAAATTAAACCTTTGAACTAACAAGTGATTAATGTATCTTAGACAAGATGCTAAAAAAATTATAATTCCACCATAGAAATTTTTATTACTTCTTTATGATGTTGCTAGTTAATAAGATTCCTCATATATATGGACCATCAAATTGATGGACCGCTATCACCTATGACACTTTTACAGAAAAATAATGAAACTTTATTTTAGAACAGTAGAATCCTACCTTATCTAATTTTGTGTTACAACACCCCCACCACCTCGGTCGACCACCCTTTTTGGGTTCATCTTAATCATCTGCTACCAAACTTCTCTAGCAGATTGTTCCCTCATCTGTTGGTGGTTGGTTGTGACACATGAATGGCATGAGTTGGTTCCCTCCAGCCTAGTTATTAAATACAAAAGACAGTTCGGGAAACATGGACTTGAAACTGTTTGATAAAATGGAAATAGTTCATATTCTGCGTGTGGCAGATACTACTGGTTATGATTCTTTTCTCAAATCATTGGTATGTTCTGGAATTCAGATTTCTGTGATATGTCTGGAATTGTTTGTGACCGTGATCTGATTGTGTAGCTTTTACTTATTCTAAAATTTTACCTAAATCATAATTTGTCATAGTGCTTCTGATCAGGATGATTGGTTTGTTGTCTGACGATATGTGATTTTGTTGCTTACAGTCATGTGATATGTCTGCTCAGTTTATGCATTATGTTTTATTTACTTAGCAATAAAGATGGTCTCACATGGTGAAATGGTTTGTTGCCTCAAATGGTATGTTCTGCAATTCAATGATGACTTACATACCAATTGTAGAGAACACAGTGGTAGCATCCATAAAGAAGAATTGGTTTCTCTTTGTTCTTTAACCTGCAATATGGACATTTCATAATTAATTTTTTTCCTTCTTCATATGTGGAGCTAACCAGTTTTCTAGTTGATCAATCATGAAACTTCTGCCCCCTGGTTGGCTTTTGCATCCATCTCCCTGGCTTTTCAATCTATTTATCATTATTTCTTTGGTAGATAAAATTATGTTTTAAACTTATTTCCATTTTAATAACTTGAAGTAGTATTTGATAGTTATTTCTTTTTTAATAGCCTGATATGCAAACTTTCTCTGAAAGAATTTTTTTTAAACTTGAATTTATATATTTTTTTAAAATGCCATAGGAAAATTATTGTCATGTGAAGGTCTTAATCATTTTGAATGAGTCTTTTTCAAAAGCAGTGTAATTAAAAACTAAAATTATCTTTATTGCTTTTATTCTTTTTTCTTAATTGACTCCATCTTCTCTGTAGATTAGTTAATGGCAGGTGGTGGATATGAATCTAGACCCTTGAGTAGGATGCGCAAGGGGAAGGCTATTTCTACACCTTCTGCGTCGAGGCCAGATTCGGTACATCTTGAAACTGGATCCAACACACCTACTGCAGCTGTAGCAACACCAGAAATAGTAACCTCTGGTGTTGTAGGGTCTTCCAATGGACATACAAGTCCATTAACAACAACTTTTAATGTTGAGTTTGGCAGTAGATCGGCTGATGGTCACTTGTGCATAAAGCCAGTTGGCAACACCAGGTAAGTACACTTTTAATAATCGATAAATATTGTTTATCTAAGAATTCTAATACTCATTCCTATAACAAAGTTAATTTTATTATTTGTAGCTTTTTCCCTCGCCTACCGACTGTGAACTATATTTCTGGAATTTACAAATCACATTTTTTAGGGCCTTGGCCAAACTTCACCTCAGTTCCTAAAAAGTGAAGGAGTAATGGTGGAACCAATTTAAGGTATTAAACAAACTTCATAGTTCTTATGAAATTTACTTGATTTTAATGATTACTAACTTTAACTGTATTGTTTCTAATACAGACAGAGTGTACCTGGAGACCAAAGTATAATGATCAAATTCGTAAGATATGGGAGAATAAGTGCTCTAGCAGCATACGATCATGCTTTGGTGTAATTCGGGAAGGGAAGATGAGTGGCAATTGGTTGGGCAAAGATATCAAAGAGTAGCTTTGGAAAATTTGTGATAAAGAAGATTTCAAGGCCCAATCAGAACGAAACAAGCAGAACCGGTCGTTGAATCAGGGCGCCGTTATCCATCGAGGTGGATCCATGTCTGTATCCGACCATACGAGGAAGCTCGTAAGTTTTTATTAACTTACAACTTTAATTCAGTTTATTAATTACTTTTTCATTATTCTAAAAAACTTTAATCCATTGTTTGTAGGCAAAGGAGTTGGGGAGGGAGCCTAACACTGCTGAGGTCTTTCTTCGTATGCAGTACAATGAGTCCAAGGGCTGGGTGAATTCATATGCTGAGAGTACTTATGTAAGTTAATTTATATTTCATTAAACTTTAATATTATATGTTAATTTCTTGTTAATTGTATTTCAAATTACTTTTTACTAATTATGATTTAACTCATGTAGAAATCTTTTGAGGATCTCAAAGCCAGTACTCAAGAGTCAATAAGTTCTCATATCGATAACAACCATTTATGGATAGAGGCTATCGGTGGGAAGAAGAAGGGGTGGATTTATGCGCTGGGTTCTTAGGCCAGTGTGGTGCACGTGGCTGAATCAAGTCAGACACCACGAGGCAGGCAGGATCCTGAAATGTTTAATGTGGTGAAGGACCTCAAAGAGTGATTCCAGCAAGAGCAAACTCAGTTAAAACAGGAACTCAAACAGAGCCAGCAGAAGCAGAACCGGATGGAACAGGAATTGCATATGCTCAAGCAGCTAATAAGTGGCATTGCTCATTCTGTCCCTCCCTCTCCCCAGTCCCCTGTCGTTTATCGCACTGATGATAAGAATGATGTAGATGATTATTTATTACTAATCTATATACTTTATTTTGATTAACTTCTTAATATTGATATTGATCCTTAATTTGTCTATGTTGTATATTTAAATTGTAAGTTAATTAAAATTAAATAGTATAAAATAATAAAAATTAAATAGTATAAATTAATAAAAATTTAAATACAAATAAAAATAAAAATTTTATAAATTAATTTTATAAATTTATAAAAATAATTATTAATTATTAATTAATTTTTGATGGCTTGAAGCCGTCAAAAATTGGCAAATTTTTTTTTTTCATTTTTTGACATTCTGACGGCTTTTCTGACAGCCCAATTCTAACTATGAATTTCGTCGGAAATTCTGACGGCCCTTATGCGGACATATTTCCGTCAGAAATTTTCTGATGGCAAAAATCCGTCAGAATATCTGTCTGTGGCAAGCATAAATATTGACGACTGAAATTCCGTCAGAAAGTCCATCAGAATATATTTTTTTGACGAATTTTTCCTCTTTTTTGATGGATGTTGGCCGTCAGAAAAAACCTGTTTTTTTGTAGTGTCCATTCCTTCTCTTTCTTTCCATGTTTGTCTCCCTTTTTTTGAATGATTTTGGTTCTCTTTCTCGCTCTTGTTTATTGTTGGTTTGAGAAACAACACTCTTTACACTTAGTCTAACGTCTGTTTTATTCCGTAAATGTTTTATGCATCTATTTTACCCTTAAAAGTTTAAAATCCTTAAAAGTTTAAAGTCCTTACATTTGTATTACTTAATTTGATTTCATATTACTACTAAATATTGTTATATTGACTTTGAACTATAAATTTTAATTTTTTGATTAAAATGAGTTTCTTATTATTTTTATATACTTTTAAGAGAATGAAAACATTTAATTTAATCTGGTACGTATAAAGATATAATTTACCCAAACGTCACGAAAGTGTTAGTATAATCTACCCGAAATATTTTTATAAAGATATTTTTGTACAAGTCTTTAAGGTGGGTATAATAAATTGGAAGTAGGTTGTATCAGTATTTCCGCTAGTTGACTAAGGGATTGTTAGTCAACATGACTAATGTGCAATGCTAATGCATAATGTAATAATATATAGTAAGTGTCATTTTCCAAACTAAAGAGAAAGGGCGTGTCAAATGCCCATATCTCAAGCAATGTCATTTGAATCATTTGAGAATAAAGAGAAAGCTTCAAACTATATAGCTTTTAAGTACACGTACTTGTAAATTTTGAAGAATGAATTCTCTATTGCTATACAAAGCATCAGTAAATGAATTTATACAAGAGAACCTAGTTGACTAAAACATAACGGCTAAGGAAAAATCTAGGAGAACAAATGATGTAAATTAAGCAAAAGAATAAGGAAACTCCTAAGACAGAAAACTTCCTAAAATAACGGAGCAAAATATGCAGTATGAGGGAATTATGCCTATACTCTCCCTCAAGTTGGTGTGTGAGTGTTGAGCATACACAATTTGCAAATCAACTAGTTATGTCCAAGGGCTTGGTGGAGGACATGAGGGAGGGCCCGATCAAAGCTAATTGAATTTATCACGAACAAAATAACAATTGAATTCCATATTTTTTTGTGGTAAAACACGGGATTGGAAGCTATCATGTTATTATAATTATAATTTTAAATTTATTTTTATAAATTACTTACTATTTTTTAGAAATTTTATTTTTCATAAAAAATATTTAAAATTGAAATAATAATAAATTTCTTATAACTCAAATGTATAAAATAATATAAAATAGCCTAATATTTCAAAATAATAAAAAAATTTATTTCGACACAAATTATGTATTATTCAATAATTTTATTAACTTTATAAAGAAAACCCTTGCAAATGCTTTACAAATATTTAAATAAAAAACTATCTTAACTAAGCCTTTTATAAGTTCTTATTCAAAATTTAATAACAATTTAATTATATTTTATAATAAATTGTGTGTGTCATTGTTTATGGAAAAAACAAATACATTAATAATCATAAATAATTTCTTTTTATTACAAATAGTATAACTTTTTACTTTTTTATTTGAGTTTACTTGAGATTTATATTTCTAAAATGAAAGCAAAGCATTATGAAAAATTTACTAATTCTCAAAATATTTAGAGCATTTTAAAGAAAATTATACTTTAAGTGATTATTATAATATTAAAAGTAAATAAATTTTTTTATTTAAATTATAAAAAGTAAACAAAATAAAATATTTAAGTTGACAATAATCAAAAGTGTGAAGATGATAGTATTAGTTAGGAGTATAAATATGCAATATGCAATAGAGTGATAAGTTACAATTATAATTAATTAAAGATATATAAATACACGTTTTAGAATGCGAATAATCACAATTTGTAATACTTACAGATAAAAATACAACCAAACAGATAATCTTACTGATAAGCCATTGAGTATTGAGTCAATGCCTTATTTTATATCGTAACATATGCACGTGTTCTTAGTACTTCTGTACTTGCAAGTTGCCACACATGGTCCGTAGCCTCCGTACGGCCGTACTCATCTTTTGATTTTTCTTTTCTCTAAACAAAAACAAAAATATTAAGTGAGAAAGTCATCGTAAGTTATATACATGGATAATATAAGTACAAAAGATCAGGCCTGCGACACAGCGATTAGTTGATGTGACTTCGCTGATTATATAATTCTTAGTGTATACAGGATGATTTCTATGGTATAGTTTTATTTTTAGGATTGCATCACTTTTGATATTTAATTGTTATTTGTAGGATTGCATAACTTTTATATTTAAGTGTTATATTTTTTTAATTTTTAATTTTTAATTTTTTAATAATTAATTATTATCTAAGTCAAAATTTTTTAAAATATTTTTAAGAATTTTTATATTTTTTTATTATTCATTCATAAATTTTTTAACATTATTTATGTATAAGTATAAAAAATTTTAAAAAAAATAAAAGCATGTTAAAAAATTTATGAAAAAATATATGACATACACAATAATTTATTAATATTCAAAAAATATAAAATATAAAAATATAAAAACTATTCTACGGTGAAAGATTTATTAAACACAAATAAAAAAAATGGGAAGGATAAAAATGGCGTCTTCATCTATGCTCTACAAGCATCATTTGGACAGTTATAAAACTAAAAATTGAGTAGAACAGATATATTAAAATAAAAAAATAAAAAGTATGCTTTTAATAATATTTATACTTCAATATTTTAATATATTTATTTTAATTAATTTTATCTATTATCTCTATTAGATCAAATTTATCTTAAAATTTTTCCATTTTGTAATCTAATTTTGTCATACGCAAGTATAGGATTTTATCTTGGTTCTTTCAACTTCACGTTGGTTCCTGCCTACTTTATTTTTGGTGAAGTTAAATGAAATTTGATCGATCGCTCTAGACAAAGAAAAAGGCCGCGACCATCACCCCGCCTCAGCTTACCTTTCCCCCACAGTCCTTCAAACACCAACGCAATCTCTGTCTGTTATGGGAAAATTAATGGTTTTGAGTCTTTTGACCCCTTGGAACTTCAATATTTGAATTGGTTTTACACTAATTGTCTCTAATTTATTTAAAGAATAATCCACCGAAATATTATATGTTCTCCGCTGAGTTAAATAACTATTGATAATTAAATAAACAAGTGGGTAAGAGATTAGCCTGTACCTCAAAAATCGAATGTCTTTGAAGTTAATATTTTTTCCTAAAAAAAATGCTAAACCTCCTTGAGATATTAAAATATTACACTCTATTATATTCTATATTTAAATTAACTTTATTTTCCTTTTGACTAAATTGAATAATGATATAGTTAGAAGATATTAATGATGAAATATTCTGTTTAACTTAAATTATTTAACTATAATTAATATGACTTTTTATTAATAACAATTAAATGACATTTTTGTGTAAAAATAATTTGAATTTATGAGAAACACAAGACAAATATATTTTATATTAGGCTCTATTATAGAATCTGTTTGTAACCCCTAAAATTAATAATTCAATTTTAAAATCATATTTTTTAACTTGAGTTGTTTGATATCTAATTAAAAATAAAATTCAGTTCTTAATATTTTTAGAAAAAATAAGTTTTCTTCTTATTTTCAAAATTCAAAGAATTCAAAAGTTAGAAATTGATTTCAAATTGAATTATCATTTTAATTTAATAATCTTCTTTTATTATAATTTTACCATCTTCTTGCAAGAAGATCACGCTATTCAGTGACTCTATTTTTTGTTTGTCGCAAATATATTCAAATATAATTTTGCTTTGTTCTCCTCTATGATGCTACTAGTTAAGTTTCATGATTTTCCATCCTATTAGCTAGAAATGACAAAAAAATTTTTTTTTACTTAATAACGTGTCTATTTAATAATTTATAGTTTTTAAAGGTTATTTCTCGACACCTCAAATAGTAATAATAATCTTACAAAAATTGAATAATATTTCTCTATAATTTTTATTTCATTTCTTTTACAAAAAAAATTATATTATAACAATAAAAATATTAAAAATAATTTCATTCAAGTGTATCCAAATATATTATATTTCATAATCATGTCTCATGATAGTTACTTTCGTGTCTATTGTATAAAAAACTTGTTCAAACTTTGTACCTTTTGGGTATGTCACTTGAATTTGAGAACTTGCCCAAAGTTTGAAAGAACAAGTCTAGTACTTTAAGGGTAGCCATATATTAAAAATTTGTAAATTTTTCACTTTAAAAATATCTAAATTCATTCTAAAACTCTCCAAGATCATATCCAACACCTTAAACCAAAAAAAAATTTTAAAATATGACTTTATCTAGAGTGTATTAACACACTATTAATTTGAAATTTTTTTTTTTTGACTAAGACAACTTTTAGTTTGCAATGGTGACTTTAATTAGCTAGCTAATGTGATGCATGTTATACTTTTAAAGAGTTAAATGTTCTAATTTTTTTTATCTATTATAAAAAGGTAAAAGATATTTATCTTATATTTCTCATGAACTTAACTTATTTTTATGAGAAATGATATTTCAATACTTTTTTTTCCCACACTATTCCTACACTTCATTTGTTATCATAAATATAATATAAAAAAATAGAAAATGTGATTGATAGATGGTAATAAAATAATAGATGTAAGAGAAAGCGTGGGAGAGGTATGCAAATAACATTGCTCTATTTTTATATTAAAAAAAGTATTATTTTATTATTATAAATTAAAAGTTTACGTTAATCACATATGAATGAGTGTTAAATAGAATATTCTGTTATTATATTCTAACTCACTGTTAATCAATTTAACTAAATGAAGAGAAATGTCGTTTTAAATATAGAATGAGATAGAATATAATACTATAATAATTCTAGGAGATTAAATGTATTTTACTTTTTTTTTTTTAGAGAATTGAAAGCTGGAACAGTAGGTATATGTAGACTACATTAAGGAAAGAGGGCCAATATTCATACCCACTAAAAGTTACACCAATTTACACCAAGAGAGAAAATGACAACTGAGAGAGAAAATGAAAGAAAAAAAAAGTGAAATTTTCTTATAGATATTGCCATGTGTCATAATCTTGATGTGATGTATAATGGTGTAGCTTTGCCCCTGGTGCACAAGCATAATTTCCATTAAGGAAAATGAACACAGATTGTACTATTAGAGGGATGATATTCATACCAACTAAAAGGTACATCAATTTACACCAAGAGAGAAAATGACAACTGAGAGGGAAAATGGAAGAAAAAAAAGTGAAATTTTCTTATAAATATTGCCATGTGTCATAATCTTGATATTGTGTATAATAGTGTAACTTTGCCCCTGGTGTACAAGCATCATTTCCGGTACTATTATATCATATCTCTATCATCCATATAGACAAAAATAAACCAGAAATTTAAATCTAAAACCTATCCAATAATAAAAGAATAAACAGTGGCTCTTTTAAGTTATTTTAATTTAGTAGTATATTATTTTAGAATTATTTTCCCCAATAAACAAATACAATGAGCAAACTAGTATTTAAAATAGTACTATTAAGTTAATAACAGCCGACAATATATATATATAACCGTTCTCTTTATACTAGGATCAATTATAATGATTGTTTTTCAAATGTCTTCAACAATCACAATAATATCTCAACATTTTGTAGTGACATTAATTATCTTAAATGAATTTTTCTTAAACATAAAAACTCCCATAAAACTATTAATAACTATCGTTGTTCACTAGAGCAATTTTTATTTTTTTTTTCAATTTCAAAGGGGTCTAAAGCCTAAGAAAGAACACAATAGAGTAATTTTTTGTGGATGAAATATAGAGCAAATTTTAAACTAAGACATATACACCCACTTAATTTTATTGGTTCCTTTTCTAGTATTGTTTACATCATAAAGTAAAGGGGGAGACTTAATGTTTTGGTTTACATGTGCTATGACCGCATGAAAATTGTCCAATTCAACCTATCCTAATTTACTAATATATATATATA
>JASKGM010013822.1:0-34788 GCA_034509205.1 Ceratonia siliqua
TGGATAAGTTTCCATGCCAGACCCTAATTGCAATGCGCAGAAAGCTTAAGGGAGTGGAAGCAACCATACCTAAGTTATTACCTTGCAGACAGGGATGGGGAAGAGACCATCTGATCAAGCTAGTGAGGAAAATCAGTAAGAAGATGCTTTCTCAACTTGGTGGAGGAGATGAGCTACAAGAGCCATTAGCCAAAGCCATGGCAGTAGCAGAATTATCACTAAAACTGGCAACTGGTTGTCATAATATGTTTTCTAAGGAATTTTACCAATTCTCACCTGAAGTAAAGTCCTTGCAGAATGATATTATGAAAGCTATATGGTTAGTTAAAAAAGTAGTGGGAATACCAGTGCTGAGAAATTTGCAGCTTCTCTTAGAACCAAAGGCTAAAATATCGAATAGGTGCTTACGGACAGCATTTATAAAATTGTTGACTGAATTTCTTTTTGAGTGTAGTGATATGGATAGCATACCAAAGTCTCTATTAGAGATCTTAGATGTTATTAATAGGAGTTCCAGTAACGCACCTCGCGGAATATTCCAGAAGGAGAATATTGAAGAAGAAGTAGATTGCATATTAAGTGTGAGTGCTCAGACAAAACAAATTTTTTTGGATTCGCTGCCAGACCATGGGTTTGATCAAGATTTTACTGATGCATATATGGAGCAATTAGAAGAAAGTGATGACGACGACTGTGATGATGGTCAACTACAGGAGGATACACACTTCATAAATGGCAAATTTGATTCGATGAATTCAAATTATGAAGCGGAAAGTATTGGGCAGTTTGTACCATTTGATTTCCATCCATCTACCTCTATGGCTGAGGGGGAAAATTGTAATTCTTCAGCTGTTTCACCTGAGAGAGATGAAATTTTTGTTACGAGACATGATTTGTATGAATATAATACTGGGATAGATCCAAGAAATGTAGCAGCTAATTTGTCATGTGAGGAGACAGAATCCAATCTCACCAAGCACAACATATGCAAGAACCAATACCTTGCCATCCAAGATGTTTGTGATGAGACAAGTATGCTTTCGTATAATCTCATAGGTCATATACTGGGGGAGTTTGCCAAATTTGAAGGCTTAGATTTAAACTGGGGTCAGAATTTATACCTGAGAGGTGATAATCAAATTAAAGATGTGGAAGGTATTCTCAATTTCTACCATTTTTCCTTTTATAAATAACAAATATATTTTACCATCTATCCACAATACTCAGTATTACCATCTATCCATGTTTTTTTTTGGATTTTGAGCCTCTTCATTAAGCAAAATAAAAGTTTGTAATTGTCAGCCCAGCTAATCTGATTGTTATTGCATAAGGTGACCTTTGTAACTAGGAATAGTAATTTAATGTGGATGCAGAACAAAATGTATGCATCTTGTCTGACTTATATGGATCAATAATACACATACTTTCTTTCTTTACTACCAAGCACAATCTGTATCTTGATGATGATAACAGTGCACTGAGGAAAAATTTATCTAAATGGAGATTTAGAGAGTTGCATATTTTAGACGTGCATCCTAGTAGATATTTAATGAGTTGCATACATTGAACATGCATCCAGATTGGATAATTGTATAGTTAACATTGCTTCTCATGTTCCATTTCATACAGCAACAAAGTCCTCATCTGGGAAAGATGCAAGAAATTCTCCTATTGTTCAAGCAGTTGAAGAGCTGATTCCTTCATTTTCAGATAGGTATTTGTTACTTTCCCCAAAGATTTTCAGTTATGGTGGCCTAACTATCGAATCATATGTAATGTACATGATTTTATTTTGCCGTTGACTCTTGTTTGAATATTTTAACTTGATTTATTCATTGGCATTGTTGTGAAGGGCAGCTCTGATTCAAGCTTGACTTTTTCTGATGTTCTTCAATAAGAATTTTTAAAATAAATATATTTGATGATCATGGGTATAGAATTCCGCAGTAAACAAGGCAAATTTTTATATCTCAAGCATTCTGTTTTGCTTTGTACATTGCAGTGGCATGGAAAAACTGAAGATGTTGATTGGCTTATGATAATATTACCCAGTCCCAGACTTTCAGGTTCAACCAGAGAATCATTTTCAAATACTTTTGCATATTTGGATCAAGCTTACCCGCCTGTGAGTTTTTAGCAAGGAACTTAGCTTAACTTCCTTGCAAGGAATTTGCCAAGAACTTGATCAGTTGCTTGCTACTATGCTAGCCATTTGAAAGTGGAGTCCAGTGAAGAAAAACATGTGGTATGCTTATATGACGAAATTTTTTTTTTTTATTTACATGTATTATTTGTCTACTTATGTGACTGATTGGCCATGCATATTTCTACAACTTTTTTTTTTTACCTTCAATTTATTTCATGTTTTCCACATAGTAATCGTAGAAAGTGTTTGACCAACAACTAAAACCACTTTTATGTGGGAACAGAATCACTTTTTTCTTTTTTTGGTGGAGGAGAAGCATGATATTGGATTTTCTTACCCTCATAAGAATTTGAAAGAGAATGCTAAAATATTGTCAGCTACCACTAATTAAAATTGAGAAGTACAAGGATTGTCTTTTAACACCCAGACCTCCCAATAATCCATCTCCTCTCAGCTTCATTTGACTGAAACCATAGCTGCCTAATAGGGACACTATCTCCCTCCTCCACCACAACCTATGAGCGTAAATGAATTGAGCTATATGAGTTACTTGATTTTGGTTAGTTAAAATCTTGAATTTGGTTTGTCTTGTTTATTAAATAAATGAATTTGAACAACATATTAAAGTCATTTTGTCTAACGAGCAAAACTTGAGGATTTCAAAGTTGAGCTCGTTAAATTTACGAACAATTTGGTTATAACTTTATATTTAAACATTATTTATTATAGTATTTCTTTATTTATATATAATATTATAGATGGACACCAAAATTTGAGTCATTTGATATTTGATATGCTTCTCCACCAGTAAGACATGCTTCTATTTTCTTGCTTCTTTCTTTTATGTGGTCGTTTGAAGTGGATGGGGGCTTCGAAGAGGAATTTCTTGAACCAGGGAGATGAATGAGAGGGAGAAGAGAAATGGCAATGAGGAATGTGGAATGGTTCTTTTATTATCTTTATCCTTCTGTGCAATGGTTGTATCATTGTGTCCTGTGATTGTTGGAATATAAGGATCAAAATACCTCTGATTAGTTCCATACATGGATATTTGATCGTGAAGCATTCTAATTACTCTTTTGGAGTATTTATGCATGAATTTACTTATGTATAAAGAACAAAACAACAGTGTTATTAAAGTAAATCTAAATGCATTTGTGCTACCAGGTGCATGAATTTTTCCAAACAATAACATTACTTTGGTTTCTTGCTCTTCAACCTATGCCTCTTGCCAGAGGATTTGGGGTCATAAATGATAAATTGCAATTCTGGTGAAACAGTTATTGCTAGCCTGTAGGGTTTTCATTTTCCTTTCTATCAAAAATGGAAAGAAAAATGGGATCCGTATTCTTAAGCTCCTCGTTAACTTCCTTCCCTCAAATTTACTTGACAATCTCCTTACGTAAAATCTTGATACAAAATATATTTAACCAACGAAAAATAGTTTACTGGTTACAGTTTTAACATATCTATAAAGCTGGCTGGCCATTTATACTGTTCATTATCAATTTTCCTGCATTTCACTATTTAGTCACTTAAGTTGTGGCTCCAATGTTGGGTATTGTTCTTTTTTTTTTTTATTATTATTATTAATGCATGATAATACTGGATGAAGCATTTTTGTTTGATGGGCCCGAGTGCTCTTTGTATGTCCTCTTATTAACAATTCAAATTTCAAACTATCTCTCCCTCCCACTCCTCTTCAGTTTCATCTCTCTTCTGGTATGTCTTTTTGTTTTCTTTTTCATGCTTACTCTCTTTTTTCTATGGCATGGCAGTGTTGTGATTCACTGATTCCCCCTGATGTGCAGTGGTGGGTGGTTGCATGATTTTGGTTGATTTTGTTTGTTCTTTGCAGAATTTTGCTAGAGCAGTTTTGTCCTGTCTTGCTCCAGATTGCTCACTGATTTTCACTTTAAAATCTTCTCTGTGTGAGTTCTCTCTCTTTCACTCATTTTTATTTTCTTTCCATTTTATTTCACACATCAGAACATGCTCTCTCTCTCTCTCTCTCTCTCTCTCTCTCTCTCTACCCTCTTCCATTTTCCCCCTTTCTCACCTGATTGTTTGATAACATTATGCTCATCGTTTTTAGCAATTTTCTCCTATCCATTTGTTCTTCTCTCCTCCGTCTTAAATTCAGATATAAATATAAAAAAATTATTCGTTTAATAACTTAAATAGCAAAATGTTGCTGCCAACGCCAGTTATAAAAGCTGTCCTTACAGGTTAGATAGCATAAACCAGTTCATAACTTTCCATATTTTGGCTCCTGTAGAAGGTCCTTCATTTCTATAATGATAGTACACAAATAGTAAAGTATTAGATTGGGTGAACTCTTCAAACAATTTCCATTTCATTATTTCCTTCCATGGTATGCTTAATTAGTTATTGTGTGGCATAAAGCACATATATAATTTATTTGCTCTTCCTAATCAACTCCTCATCCAAGTTAGCATTTAAGTCTTGAAAAAATTATTGGTTTTTTTTTAATAAGAAACCTATTATTTAATATATATTTTTCTCATGGGACATTACAGTAGCTGTCTGATGTTTTTCTATTAAAAGAAAAAAATCTGATGTTGGTGGTTCTGTAGTATATCTGTCATCTTTTTTGAGGCAGTCTTTAAACTTGTATTGGTTGAGTTGATGATATTGTAAATGTGAAGATGGAAGCAAACATAAGAAATTTGATATCACTGCTTTTCTCCACCTAGTTTCCAATTGAGAATGTGTTCTACCTAGTGTGATGATTTAGTCTGCTGGATGCAAGACATTTTGTATTTACTTTGGGTAGAGTAGTCTGTTGTATACAGCGAGTGGAAATTTTTGTTTTTTGATAGAAAAAGAAATTATATTAAGGAAAAACGATACAAGAGAGGATGATGGGGTATCTACAGAGAGTGGAATTAAGGATTGTCTTTGGTAGTAATGTTGCTCAATCTCATATGCTGGAGGTTGTTGTTCTAGTCTTCTTACTGAATGAGCTCTATGTTATATATTATTATGGTTTTTCTTTTGGATGCTTATTTACCAAAGGTTGCTTTTGTAGCAGATTATGTATGAATTTGATATTGTCCCCATGATTTGGACATATATATGAATTTTTTGTTTAGATCTTGCTATTATAGTTTTGCTTTACTCATTCCAAGTTAGAATCTTTTTTTTTAATAAAAAAATAAAGAAGGACTGGATTGACTGTGTTAGTATCCTATAAAGTTATCTATGATAGGGATGGTCATTATACCCATACCCAATGGGTATCCATATAATTTACCTGCTTGGATCCTGGTATGGGGACAATGAGTCGAGGTCCAGATTTGGGCTTTTAAAAAAAAAACATTTTTACAGGTCCGGGTCTGGGTGTAGTGTCGTGGGGGGGGGGGGGTGTTCTGTAGTACCCCCCCCCCCCCCCCAATAACCATAGTATATTATATTAAATACATTCAATGCCTAATTTAAAATCGAATAACAACTAATAAAATATAACGTAATTCTTAATTTAAATGCCAGATTTATCTATCTAGACAGAGTCCATCATACAATTATGCCTAATCCTTGAGTTTGTGGTTGTTTTTGTTTGAGATGTGGTTGAGGACAAATTATAGGAGGCGTTTGGTACACTAGTATTTTCATACCATGGTATAGGATACCAAGGTATAAGATATTTTGTTATCTAATATTCCCATGCTGACAATTGAAAAACTGTCAAAGAATGATACAATTGGTAATTGGGTATTATATAAAAGTTAGTAAATTTAAGAGTGGTGTGATGTGAGATCTTTAAATAGTGTCATCCTATCAAACATTGGTATCTTGAATGATACTAGCATTTTAAATTACAGCATACATACTAAACACAGGCATCTTAGATGTCTGGTGTTATTCAAGATAATAGGGTCAAGATGAACGTATACCAAATCTCTCCACAATGTTTTTAAATAATTAATTTTGTAGTTTTTGATAATTTAGATCATGTGTATTGTGTACTATTGTTGTACTTGAGATATTTACTTTTTTTATTTTGATTTTATGTAAATGATTTCAAGTAGTATCATTCAAGATAATAGGGTCAAGATGAACGTATACTAAATCTCTCCACAATGTTTTTAAATAATTAATTTTGTAGTTTTTGATAATTTAGATCATGTGTATTGTACTATTGTTGTACTTGAGATATTTACTTTTTTATTTTGATTTTATGTAAATGATTTCAAGTAAACGTGTTTGGACATAGAGAAAAATTGTCCATTTTAAAATTTGCGCAAACTACCCTACTCTCGGGTATAGAAGTTTTTTATTTATAAAATTTATAAAATTTTTTTATATTTTATTTTAAAAAATAAAAATTAAAAATTTTAAAAAAATATGAAAAAAAGCCAAAAAATATTTTTTCTTTTTTTTTTTTGTTTTAAAATTATTTTTAATTGTTGTGTTAAGAAAATTTTAAAATTTTTAAAAATTTTTGAATTTCTTTAAACTTATTTCTTAAAATAAAAGATATAATTTAAAAATAAAATTTAAAAAATAAAAAAACCCTACACATAGAGTAGGGTAGAATTTCCCTTAAAATTTCCCCGGGTATTTGGAAATTAAATGGGGCCTAAATTTGTTGCCTGCATGGGTTTAGGTCCAGGGACGGGGCTAATATTTTGTTATGGGTCTAGGCCTCAGTATTATTGTACCTTACCTATGACCCTTCCTACTCTCTGGCCAGGCGTCCTTGGTAACAGTGTTTGATCTGTAATACTTCACAGGAGGTGGATGTAGATGTGAAAGCAAGGACAAGGGGTGAGATGGTAGCAAGCTAAGACCCTTTGTAAGCCCCTTTGATCAGCCAGAACTCCCAAAAGGTATTATCCTTATTATCCCTTTGTAGCCCCATTTTGCCTGCCTTTTTGAATTAATATTGCTCTATGTTCTTTCATTTCCTCCTTATATACTGACTGCAGGAATAACAGAAAGCCCTAACCCAGACTTGAAGGCCGATTCAGTGCATTTGTATTTAATAAATGAATTAACTAACCAAGATTTCAGTGTAGCACTTGAACATTCATTTCCGCCTTATTGTTGAATTCAGTAAGGTGATTATTGTTGTGAATAACTTGCTATCTATTATTATTACTGTTGACAATGCGTTTTAAAGCCTTGTCTGGTTGTTTTTCCTTAGGTACCTTTGCTTCAGGAAAGCCTGCTAAGAAGTGGACAGACTGGGGCATAAGTTTTACTAGATTAATGGATCCTGGTTGTGGTTTTTACTGGACTTGGATTGCTATTAGTGGTGCATGTGTCTCAGTGTCTGGATCTGTGGGGGATACAAAAAGGATAGTAGTTTTCCTTTGCTTGGGTATTTTCTTTCTCAACTGATGGTTTCACATCGATATTACAGGCCACATGTTTTGTTTCAAAATTAGTATTACATCTTTGTGGATAGTTTCTGTTTGGTGATCTTTCTGTATGTGTTGACGTTCCATTCCTTCCCTCCAAATCCACACCCAATTGAAAATGGCGTATTTAGGTGCTTTTAAGACAAATAACCTGGATTTATTGAAATTGTGGTTTCCTAGGTTAGTCCTGCGCTAATCCTCTGCTAAGATGTAGAACTGAAGCTCTACATTTCACGAAGCAGCTATTATAGAGGAACACAATATGGGAACCAAACTATTTTAGAAGAACAAAAAACATGGGAACCAATTCTTTTAAAGAAGAGTACTTGGGAAGTTTAAATACTTGGCTCAAACGAACACGATAAAAATTAAGAGACCAAAATAACTTAGCTGATTGTGGTAAAGTTTACATTTTTGATTAGTTTCTCCAAAAGATGATAATTAATTTTGGAGAAGAAATTCCAAAATAATTGTAGATTTTTTGGAAAGGGGATTCATGTTAATGAAAGATATATAGTCTAGTTGTTCTCAATTCCCATCTTGTCTTTTATGTACTTCTGATTCTATATGGTCTTCATATCCCTAGGAAGGAAATCATGTCTTTAGACAAGAAAGAGGAGTTTATAATTTCAGAGATAAATATTAGTTCTAACAAAACATTTTTTTAATGTCTTATAGGTACCAGGAAAGAAATCATATGTAAAGGTAATATATGAAAAGTCAAACTTTTGATCCCTATCATCCATTTTCTATTAAACATCCAAATAACAGTTGTAACTTTTCCTCCATTCCATCTCATCTCATGATAATTACTTACTCAAAACAAAATGCATTACATAGGTACCAGGCAAGTTTTATTACTTTAAAGTCGTAAATATATATGCATCATTTGAATATGAAATTACATGCAACATGTTCTGAGTGAAATCGATAATTAATCTAAGCAAAAACACTAAACTTAAATCCCCAGGATATGCACGACTTGTATACTACGTCCTTCATTTGAACTGCTGCCGTGTTATTGCTTTTGGACTGCAATGTGATCCACTCAATAAGCAAAATAAAATTGTCACATCATTTACTGGTGTCGTTCCCCCAAACGTTGTCCCAAGAACCACTTGGAGCAGCCTTCGGTCCCTCAATGTAGTTCTGATTTACGGGGGAATTGTGGGGTCCAGGTGGCGGAAGTCCATTTGGACCTGGTGGGTTAACCTTCTTAGACTTTGTTTTAATCCCAAGCAACCGCAATACAAATCTAGCTAGCTCTCCATACAATAAACCAGAGCGATCAAAAAGCTGCCAAAGAGACCAAGTAACCATACAACATCAAAATTAATTGCATACCACTCAGGAAAAATGCAAGAGATTTATAGTGTGGGAACCCAGATACGGAACCATACCGAAAAGCAAAACAATGGAAAACGGAATGTTGAAATGCTCTACATTAAAATGAATATCACAGAGAACACTCAGTGCATTCGTGTGAAATGACATCCATGAAGGCATGAAACCTATGTGACTGGATAACCTTTCAAAACCCCTATAGTCACTTTTTACTTATACAAACTTCATTCACAAACTGTGCACAAATTGATAAGGCGGCTGCATCTGAACTTAGTTGCCTCACTTAATTTTTTTTTAAACTCAAATGCAGCCATCTTTGCAATTTGAATACAGTTTTTGTTTGGGTAAGTAGTATTACTCATTTACTCATTCCAAAAGTAATTCTATCATCTAGCATACATAATTTGACCAAACTACCCCTAATATTTTGTAAATTTAGACTTTAGAGGCAACACATAGCTTCCATACCCTTTACATAATTTGACACGAAAAAATGATTTTCCCCTAATACTATTACCCTAACAAAACAATTCCACTAAATACCTTTAAGGTAACGTTCCCAGACCAAAAACTGGTGTTCACAAAATGAATTCTCCCAAAATCAATTTTTGCATAAGCTGTTCTCCCAAAAGCAATAGTTTCACAGTAACCCCAAGCAGACTAAGTAATAAAGCTTACATGATTTTATTTTAAGTCTAAATTTTATTTTCAAACAGCTGTAAAAGAAGGGGTATACAATTTGCAAATGAACAAAAGAACATAAATGGACAGAGACTGGCTTAACAAAAAACCTGAAGAAGTGCGGTCATGAACATGTGGACAGCCTGTGTGTTCTGATCTATGAGGATTGATATCCGACCAAAGCAGTTAACCACGCCTTGCATCTGTCATTGAAAGGAAATAAGTACAATATAATTCTACGCCAAGTTTCCAAGTAGCATAAAACAATATTTGTGTTAAATAGTTCCAAAGGAAAAATAAAATGGGAGAGAGAAAGACAAGCAATGGTGGAAAAACATAACCGTGAACAAACTGGGTAAACAAATATGTGAAGTTCATTTTCCTATGCATCTTTGCTGACCCAGTACGCGTAAGAACAATATGTTCCATATAAGATCTACAACTCAATTAAAAAGACTAAACTGTTGCATCCTGTTTCACATGGCTCAATGGTACTCCTAATTAATATCATGACTGAAACATAAGGTTCAGAATTTCATTCTCGCACAACAGCTTGCAAAGACAACATGGATTGTACTATATTCATAAAAGAGATAAAAATAGATACAGATCCAACTAAACTGCGCAACAATGTGAATGATACAGAATTATACATGATTTCATATCATGATCTAATAACCCAAAGTTAGAGAAATAATGTCAGTTGTGCATATCCCTACTAAATTAGCCAAAGCATATCCCTGTTAAATTAGCCAAAGCATCATATGGCTCACCACACGTAGAACAGAAATCCAAAACCCTGGTGGAGATGGGGGAGCACCATATGGATCATTGGGATCCTGAGGTCCAAAAGGACCACCCATGCCATAACCACCCATTTGGCCACCAAAGCCGCTATTATACATTCCACCTCCATACATCCCAGATGATCCATAAAGCCCACCATATCCTCCTCCCCTGTACATACTGTTACCATACATTCCTCCGCCATACATCCCTCCCCCAAGTCCACCATAAGATCCATACATTCCAGATCCATAGCCAGAATTATAATTCAGTGTAGAACCATAACCTGCACGATACAAGAAAAGTCAAGACTTGTGAAAATAAATGAACAAGGAAAGCTCGAAAAGAGAGGGAGGCAACAAAAGAAATACCTCCATAGCTGCTGTTTCCATAGTTTTGCTCCCACGGCCTTGGGGGAGCAGGCCTCCCCATAGCATTCCTGTTAACAGTTGCATTCCTATCAGAACTAGTAACTATTTCCCCAGGCTTTGCGGTCCCTGAAGCCTCAACTACATCACTTGTGTTGCCAGCTGATGGGGGTTTAAAAGGTGCTGGGCCAGATGAGGAACCTGCTCGCTCCCATGGTTTTGGTGGAGGAGCTGCAACACCCAAATTAATTCACGCTAAGAAAATGTTGGGAAATTCATGGGCACAAAGCATCCACAACAGAGAAAAAGGACTTTTATCACCTTTCCCTCTCATACATGATTTGATATAACCAAATCAAGAATTGTTGACTATAGACTACTTGGAAAGTGAAGCAATCAATCACATGACTGTAAATATTCACGTCAATGGTGCTTACAAATAAATGAAAAGATGTACGGAGGATTTGCATAGATCCTTGTTACTTGTGTATGATAGTCAACAAATATATCACAATATGGGTAAGAATAAATTCTTTCCAAGGCATAAGATACCAAATATGGTTCAATGCTCCAAGATAAAAGAAAAAACATTAGCTGAAAATATCTCTCAAATCCCTCTATCCATTAGATAAACCCCTCTTAGAAAGCAATGAGCTGAAACCCATAGAAAAGCCCCAGAAACTACTCTATCCCATAAAAGATGCCAGGGAGGTAAGCTCTAGTTACAAACTGATCAGGAATGGTACATGTATGCAGTATCCCACGTGAGCATGTAATCTATTTTATTAATTTATTTTAGAAAGCCTGCAGCACGGGCCCATGTTGCAAACAGAAGTGGAGAAATGCATTGGGCATGAAACAATCCCATTTGTGGAGAGATGGCCCACGATAGTGGAGAGAGAGGGAAAAGTAAATTAAATATGAGAGAATGTGCCTGCTGTAAACTCGGGGTGGGTGTTTATAAAAAAGAACCCTGAGAAACGAGTGAGGGCAGAGAGAGATTTCCTGAGTTTCAGTTACTTTGTATCTTTGAAATTTGCAATGAGAAAAGCCACTGTTTTCCTCAATGATCTTATCGTTTGAGTTAGATATAGCCTAAGTTTCAGTTTCAGATTGATCAAAATATTCTAGAGAGGCTGGACAAACACACCGCTCAAAAAATACCAAAAAGTTTAATTCCAAAGCTGCCATGCAAGTTCAAAGTGGAAATAAAAAGTTTGTCTGCCTCCAAACTCCAAAACTCGAACACAAACATATTGATAAATAGCCTTACGAGGCCTATGAGGTTGAAACAGGTCATTTGTATTAACTCTATTAAGTATAATGGTCCACACAAAAGTCTTCACCCAAGGGGGAACCTTAGCCTTCCGGAAAGACTTAGACAAAGAAAATCTTCGTATATTTGGATTTCAAATCAGAAATTGCTATAAGGATTTACAAAGACCAAATCCTTCTATCTGGCAAAGTAGAAACATGGAACAAAGGAAGGATTTCCAATAACAAAACAAGATTATCAACAATTCTTTCATTACAGTTCTTATATGAAAATTCCAAAAAATACCAGATCTTTGTAAAGTAAAACAGTCGCCAAAGAGTTGATAGCTACATGGCACTTGCCTTAGTCTTTAATATTGAGGTGGGCTTGATTACTTGAGTTCAATTTATACCCTTTACCCTCTCCTACTCCCAGGTCATGGTCCTCCTATGTAACCGAAAAAATATAAGTCAAATATAGGGGCTTCGTGCAAAGTTGACAGAAGATAAAGATGGGGGAAAGCTCAGAAGAAGAAGAGGCTCCAGCCCAATGTTCTTCACAAAACTGAAAACGGGAACCATCTTCAACATGAAAAGTAGAGGACAAAAGGAAAGATATCCTTGAGAAAATCAGGTTCGGAAGGTAAGATATCCCAATATTAGCATCACAACCGTCCAGTGAACACCCTATTTACTCTTATTCACCTATTGCCAAAGAAAACCAGGTTCCGAAGGAAACCACCATAAACACTTAACCACTAGGGCAATGTTTAGAACCAATTCTTCTAATTATCTGAGAATAACAGGAAGCCGGACACATTTTTTTTGGTATATAAAAGTTTGGGGGGGGAGGCTATCATTTGAAGGTCAGGGCATGCCACAAGCCTCATTGAAGGCTTACATACTTAATCGCCTACCAAGGGGGATTGCTGATAGAAGAAATCAAACCAAATCCTTTCAAACGAAGTTCTTCAATCCTTACCAACTGATCCAACCTTGGTCGGCAAGGAACACTTATTTTCATAATGCTCTTCCAGGAACCAAATGAATATTAGACTAAACCTCTAGAATTGCAAACTCATCTATCTATCTAGTTCATTAATGATCTTCATGACAATTAGACAACCATCATCTCAAGAAAAATTAGCGTCCAAAAACAATTATAAAAAATTTAGTCAAATTTATGAAAATCGTAGTCGGCAATGAAACGCATCCTAACATACAGAACAGATTTGCAGAAAAACAAGAGATTGAACAGTCAACAATCTAACCCTCTATATGATAGCTAATTCATCAACATCCGACTAAATTCAATCTTCAAGCTAAACGAATTGGACAAGAAAATAAGAACAAAGAGATGATAAAAAGATGAAGGAGCTCGTGAATAAAAATTCGGAATTAGCGGGGGAAAATTGGGGTTTTACGAACCTGCTGATTGGGGCTTCGATTCCATTGGAATTGCAGGGAAAAAGCATATCTAGAACAAGAGCTCTCCCCCTCTCTCTCTACCTCCCTATCTCTCTCTCTCTCTAATTTGTTGAGAGTCCGAGACAGACTCCAAGGCGTCGCTTACTGCAGCCGCATCGTAGCCGTTCATTTTAAGTGACAGAGGCCTTTGTGATCTCATCCAGATATTTTTTTTCATCTTTTTGTCTTTGGGTGAAAATTAACCTTATATTTATTAAATAGTCTTAAAGATTATTTTATAAAAAAATTATTAAAGAATTCTAAATTAATCTGATATTGTTATTTACCCTACCAATACGTCTGGAATCAGCATATAATATACTTTTAAAATAAAGATAATTCATTTATATTTTTAATAAATTATTCTTAAATATTTTCATAAACCCAAAACGATCTCATTTCGTTTTCTCTATATTATTATTTCATAATTTTATAATTTTTTTTAAATATAAGTCCCGTATAAAAAAATGAATTTGAAATTAAATGGCTTACAAAAAAAACAGAAAGAAGAATTACAGCCAGACAAGGTGTCTTGTAGACCAGCACCGACTCCAAGGCCAAGAGAATTAAAAAAGTGTTTGGAAGTGTACATTAACCCTGTTTATTAAGAGACAAATGGGAATTAAGCTGATTTGTACCTATAACCTCGAATGCTGTCTATGGAAAACATGTTAAATCAATGAAATTTTTACTCCTCATTATCTTAAAAATTTACACACATCTATATAGAACAATGATTTCATCAAATATTTTGACGACTAAAAAGTCAACAAGAACTATGAAATGTAAAAAGTCTGGAAAGAATTTAAGGTGTTGGGAAGTTAGAGATTTGGATTCGATTATGTTGGTATCAAGATAATCAGTCATGTTAGATCATTCGTGCTATCCATTCACTTTGGACGGTTAGAATGAAAAAAATGTTGTGACAAAAAAAAAATAAAGAAATTGTCTTGATCATTCAAAGTGAATAAATGATGTAAATAATCTTAACAGGACCTCGTGATGACCGAATCTAAATTTAGAAGTTAGAGAGTTTAAAATGAAAGGTGAAGAGTTGACTTTGTCAAGCGCTCTAGTCACATATTTCATAGCTTTCTGACTGTGTACAAAGCTATTGTTTCTTTTGTCTCATGTTAACTAACATCTAGTGTGCAGCAAGTCATGTGCATCAGGCTTTCTGGTTACATTCTGACTATATGCCATCCTTAGTTTATATGTTTTGATCCTTTTGTAAAGGATAGTTCTTTTTTGTAAATATTTGTTTTCTTTTCCTCTGTAACCTTGCATTATTTTATTTCTTGTACAACTATTGTAGTTGTTGCCTTTGCATATATACTAGGCTCATTTTTTTTCCAGTTGAGTTGAATGAGAAAACATTTTCTCTCCATTTACTTTATGGTATCAAAGCAACGACGTGAGTCCTTTGTGTAGCTCACTCATTACTGTCTTTCAAGCTTACCCATGGCTGAAACTAACCATCTCGAAGGTGAAACCATGGTGACCACCAACATTGGTTCGACTGACAGCACCAATGTTCAGGAAACAAGCAGCATCGGGAAGGCAGGCAGTGTTGATATTATTTCACCGTACTATTTTCACAATTCATACCAAAACAGTTAAATCCTCATTGTAGAACTACTCAGTGGGAACTTTATGGAGTGGGCAAGCGATGTTGAGGAGGTGCTTTTCACAAAGAACAAAATGTGCTTTATTGAAAGAAGCTTAACCATGCCGGCTGAAGATTCATCAGAATATGTTACCTGGCGTCATTGTGATGCCATGGTTCTAATTTAGCTCAAGAGTGTCATGACCAAGGAAGTGTAAGGTATGCTCGCACTGCTAAGAACATCTGGAAAGATTTGCATAAGCGTTTTGGGAAGTCTTCAGCACCTCGGGTATTTGAGATCAGGCGTTCAATCTCTCAGTCCCAACAAGACAAAGACTCTATCTCAACCTATTACACAAAGCTGAAGGCACTTTAGGATGAAATGCAAGCCATTTTCCTCATGCCATGGTATACTTGTAATGGGTGTACTTGTAACATTCAGAAGCAGTTATGAGAGAGGATTGAACAAGAGCAGTTATATGAATTTCTAATGGGGTTGGATGACAGCTTTGGGATAGTTAAAACTTAGATTCTTGCTACTCGGCTTACTCCCACTCTTAACAGTGCATATCATCTCACCTCTAAAGATGAACAGCACAGGTTGATTTCGTCATCAAGAAGGCTAACTGTGGAAGCCTCAGCTTTCCAAGCATTTGGAAAATGAGATGATAAGGAAGCTGGTGATCGAAAATATAGAAGGCAAGAAAAACCAAAATGCAAGCACTGCCAAAGGGTGGGACACATAGAAGAAAGATGCTTTGAGATTATTAGCTATCCTACTGGTTGGAAGAAGAACGATAGTGAAGCAGCAAAATGGGAGAAATCTGGAAGTTAGTGATTAAAGAGCTTGGCCAAAAGCTGCTCAAGTTGAGAGTGATGTTTCCCCCTTCTCTGGTATAACCAAGGTTGTTTATAATCAACTCCTGCAATCCTTGAAGAATGAATTAGAAAGTTAGAAATATGAAAATCAACTATCTACTTCTACAGCAAACACAACTGATAAGGTTGTATTCGAAAAGCCATAGATATTAGACACTAGTGCCACTGAGCACAATAAATATGATTACAGATTGATCAATGAAAGAGAAGCTGTTGGTGAACCACCAGCGAAATACCAAATGGTGATAGAGTTCCTATTGAAAGCAAAGGAGAAGTTTACCTTCCAAATGGGATGAAAATCTCTAATGGGATGAAAATCTCTAATGTGTTGAGAATACCATATTTTAAATACAACTTATTATCCATTAGTAAATTTACAAAGGATTTTAATTGCGATTTCATCTTTGCTAAGGATGTTTGCAGAATGTAAGACTCTCATTCGAAGACCCAGATTGGTCTAGCTAGAGAAAATAATGAAATGTGTTTTTTAGAGCCTACTTCAAGTGAAAGGAAGGTCATTGCAGCTAGCAGAGATGGTAACTCTGACATTTGGCACAATAGTTTAGGTTATGCCTCAAGGGGGAAGATTCAAGAAATTTAATTCTTTTGTAGTGATGTCAATGTTGACAATGTTTTGTTTTTGGCTTTTATTATGCTACTCATGGAGTAGCAATTCTCCATGAGTAGCTTTTTATTTTTTTTATTTTAAGAAATAATTTAAAAGAATATAAAAAAATAAAAGAATAAAAGAATTTTTTTACTTTTTATTTATTTATTTTTACACACTTGTGTTATGAAATTTGTTTTTATTTGTTTTTTTATTTGTTTTAGATTCTTTTAAATTGTTTCTTAAAATAAAATACTAAAAAAATAAAAAAATAAAAAAGTTACTCGTGAGTAGCTTAGAAAGACCTTTTGTTTTGTGATGCCTTTATTAGAGCTAAACAGACTAGACTACCATTTCCTATTAGCTCTATTAAAACTACCAGTTGTTTTGAATTAATACACTGTGATATTTGAGGACTCTATAAAATTGCATCTATTTCTGAAGCACATTATTTTTTGTCCATTGTCGATGATTTTAGTATAGGTGTTTGGGTTTATTTGATGAAACATAAATAAGAAGTTGGACACTTTTTACCATTATTCTGTAATATGGTGAAAACTCAAATTGGAAAACAAGTTAAACAGATTAGAATAGACAATGGTGGTAAATATCAATCAAGGCATATGATTGGATATTATGAGGAATAAAGCATTTTGTTACAGACATAATGTACTTATACTTCACAACAAAATGGGGCAGTAGAAAGGAAACATACATATATTCTTGAGACTGGTAGGGCTCTTAGATTTCAAGTTGGACTCCCAATTAAATTTTGGGGAGAATGTGTACTAATATAAGTTTATTTGATCAATAGGTTGCCATTAAAAGCAGTGAACAACAGGACTCCCTATGATATCTTACTTAGAAGGAAGCCTATATATCAACACTTAAAAGTTTTTGCATGTCTTGCTTATATAGGTAAAAATGGCAAAGGAAGAGACAAGTTAAGTGAGAGGGGGAAATTGGGAATATTTTTGGGTTACCCAAATGGTTAGAAAGGCTACAGAATATATGATCCTAAGCAGGGCACAATCCATGTTTCTAGGGACGTCATCTTCATTAACAAAATTTTCTCTTATAAAGATGTTCATAGTGAGGCACTTTCAGTGAAGCATGCAAAGGGAAATGAAGAAGCCTGGGAAGAGGATCCTGATGGATTGTTCAATCATAAACTTGCAGATGCTGTTTGGGCCATTAGAATGGGCCGAATAAAGAAACCAGCCCAAGAATTACAAGTCACCAAGAAAATGAAGTCCACGAGTTCACTTTGGCCAGGCTGCAAAATCTAACAGGGGGAGGGCTAATGCAATTAAATAGCTCACATGTAAGCAAATATCAACAAAGAAGACCCCTGTAGGACTTGGGCTCATCAAGTGGCATGGAAAGTGGCCCAACAGACACAGACCTTGTGACTACTCACTCATTTGATGAAGGTGATCGGGTAGAAAATAACACTGCTGAGCAAATCCCAATTTATAATGAAGAACCTGGGCAACAACCAAATGAAAGCAAAATGGAGTAGTGTACTCACCAGAGATAGGATGAACATCCACAGCATGTGAGACAATGCACAAAATATCTAGAACATTATTAGACTTGTTAAAATGGGCTGAGCCCGTCGGGTTAGCCCACCCCATTGTAAAAATGGGACAGGTGGGTTTTAAAAAATGGACTTGCCAAAATGGTGAGTTGAGGCAGGCCGGGGTTGGTTGGTCAGTGGGCTAACCCACTTCTTTTTTTTTTATATATATATTAGTTTTATAAAATTCTCCCAAGTTATTTATTTTACAACATACATCTCATCATAAGAATTAATATATATTAAAAAATTATTATGTGTGGTCTAGTGTCTCTAGAAGTTTAAATTAATCTTAAAATTATCAAATTTTCAAGTAAAGTTGGTTTTCCTTCTTCCTCTTGTTGTTATTTTTTGGTTTTTTTCTCTTTTCCTTCTTCTTGTACTATTTCTTAATATACTAGGATTATAGCTACATCTACTTTCTTATTATATATATATTGTACCAATCAATTTTAAGCAAAGATCATAATTAATCTGGAGGAAACCATACTATGAATTACGTGAACAAGTTGAGGAAAGAAAACTATAAAACACATAGTTTTATAAAATCTTCATTTTAATAATTAAGTAATTAAAATAAAAAACGATCTCAAAATATATTTATGAGAATTAATATATATTAAAAAATTAAGTTTTTTATTTTTTTATTTTTTGGCAAGACCTAGGGGCGGGATAGGTTGGCACCCTGCCAACTCGCCTCCTTGGTAGGCTAACCCGCCCTGCCTCACCTAAAGGCGGGGTTAGGGCTGGGCGGGTCGAACCGTTCTGACAGCCCTAAATATTATGAGGTAGACATGCCCCATTCATCTAATGCTCACATCGTCACCTATCCTCTTTTATCTCAAATATCTTATCACAAATTTAAACCAACTCGCAAAGTCTTCCTTGCTAGTATTACACATCATCATGAACTGAGGAATTTTACAGTGAAGGAACAGTGCTGCCAAGAAGCTATGAAGAGGGAGATAAGAGCTCTTAAAGAAAATAATGCTTGGACCTTAGAAAAAATTCCATTAGGTTAAAGAGCTATATACTCAAAATGGGTTTACAAGATTAAATATAAGCCAAATGGGGAGATAGACAGGTATAGAGCCAAACATGTTGCCAGAGTTTTCTCTCAAGCGGAGGGAGTTGATTTTCAAGAAACTTTTGCTCCAGTTTCCAAGTTGGTCACTGTGAGATGTTTAATTGCTATGGCTGCCAAGAATGCTTGGGAGATACATCAACTTGATGTAAATAATGCTTTCCTCCATGGTGATCTTGATGAGAAAGTATACATGTACATTCCGCAAAGTTTTGCTAATCAAAGAGAAACCATAGTATGCCAGTTAAGAAAGTCCTCGTATGAATTAAAGCAAACATCCAAAAATTGGTATCATAAGTTCATTAGTGCACTTCTAGGTATGGGGTTTCAACAGTCCAAGGCAAACCATTCTCTATTCTTGTACAATAATGGTCAAAGATTCATTGCCACTCTAATTTATGTCGATGATGTTATAATTGCCAGGAATGACAAAGAAAAAATATATGAAGTAAAGAAGTACTTAGATGTAAAATTCAGCATCAAGGACTTAGGTGCTTTAAAATATTTTTTGGGTATAGAAGTTGCATGGTCATTTCATGGGATTGTGTTAAGCCAACGAAAATATACTTTAGACACATTTGAAGAGTTAGGAATGCAAGCTTGTTGGCTATGCACTTCTCTAATGGAGCAAAACCACAGGTTGTGCGTAGACATTGATGGGCCTAATATTGATGAAAGAAGATATATATGTCTTGTTGGGCGATTGCTATATCACATAATTACCAGACCTAACATAGCATATGCAGTAAACTTGCTTAGTCAGTTTGCCAGTGCTCTTAAGCAGGTTCACAAGACGGTAGTAGAACTTGTGCTCTGCCATTTGAAGATGGTTGTGACACCCCGATTTACCAGAATCGTCACTTAGAATATATTGTCTGCTCTGCCAACTAGAATATCAGAACCTCACAAGATCTTTAGGATTTTTCACTGCCTCATGGTTATTTTCGCATCCCCATGAATTGAACCGGCAACCACCCTTTAAGGTGTTGCTTAATTCTTTCTTAGTTACTAATTGGGCTAGTAGCTTAATTGGTAACCAAGAATGAATTAAGCAATACCTTAAGGGGTGATTTTGGGTTTGATTCCTAAGGACACGAAGAAAATCAGGAGACAGTGAAGAGTCTTGAACACCCTGTGGGGTTCTGATACTCTAACTGGTAGAGCGGACAATACGTTCTACGTAATGATCTTGGTAAATCAGGGTGTAACAATGGCACTAGGTTGAGGCATATTTCTCCCAGTTACAAGTGATTTTGAGTCTTCGTGCATATTGTGATGCAACTTGAAGAGGTTGTCCTACTACTCGGAGATCTTGTACTGGTTATTACATCATGTTGGGAAGATCACCGGTTTCTTAGAGAACCAAGAAACAATCAATAGTATCATGTTCGTAGGCAAAAGCCGCATACAGGGCTCTGGCCATTACCATAAGTGAGCTGTTATGGCTAAGATGGCTTTCGAATGATTTGTAGGCTTTTCAAGTTAGCCCAATTGTATTACATTGTGACAACCAAACAACTTTCAATATTACTGCAAATCCAGTCTTCCATGAGCACATGAAACATGTTAAGATGGACTGTCACTTTGTGAGGGAAATAGTACAATATAAGGAAATTGTTCCTATCAAGGTTCCAATCAATTACAACTTGTTGATTTATTCATCAAGGCCTTAGGTCAGTATAGGTTCAAGTTTTTTGTTGGCAAGCTTGGTGTTCTAGATCTTCACACTCCAGCTTGAAGGGGAGTGAAGAGTTGACTTTGTAAAGCTCTCTAGTTATGTGATTCATAACCTTTTGACTGTGTAAGGGCTATTGTTTCTTTTGTCTCATGTTAACCAACATCTAGTGTGCAGCAAGCGATGTGCATCAGGCTTTTTGGTTACATTCTAACTATATGCCATCCTTAGTTGATATGTTCTTATCCTTTTGTAAAGTATAGTTATCTTTTGTAAATATTTGTTTCCTTTTCCTCTATAATTGTGCATTATTTTCTTTCTTGTATAGTTGTTGTAGTTGTTGCCTTTGCATATATGCCAAGCTCCTTATTTTTCTAGCTGAGTTGAATAAGAAAACATTTTCTCTCCATTTACTTTAGAGATAGGATGTTAGGAGTTAGTTATTGAGCGTTATGATTTTATTAGTTTGATGCGACTCAACTGTTGAAGGTGTTCTAACCATTGTGAGTTCTTATGAGAAGTAGATATATTCATAAAGAGGATTGAGGTCTTAGTTGAGCTAATTTGACTTGCTCTAAAGTTTTTAAATTGGTTCATGATAAACTATATATTATCAAATCTTCACTTTAATAATTTGTAAGTGATTATATGTTCGATTTCCTTTCTCTTGTTATGTATGCAAAAGAATCATTTTTCTTTTTTGGAAGAAACACATAGTTTCTTCTTTTCTTCCCTAATGTCATGATAATGTTTAAAAAAAGAGAAATTTTTGTATAGGCCTAAGTTCACTATGTTATCCATGAACTACACTCATGGAATCACACAAGATGTAGGGATCCATTATATCAAAATTGAAAATTTTTACTATTATGTATGTGATCTATAAATAAAGTGGTGAGCACATTTGACCAAAAAAATTTTCTTACAAGGATAAGTTTTTAAGAAAAGCAAACTAATGAATGGGAAGAATTTTTTTTTTAAAAATCCCAAATGGTACTTGGTCGAGTAATGTTATTTTTACACCATTTTCATATCTTCTTGTTGAAACTTGGCTTATGGTTACATGGCTTGGTCACATTCGGGTTGCAAACCTACCGCTACCTCAGTTCAACACCTAGCTTTGTAAACATGTTCCTATGACATGATAGCACGTTCACAGTACAACAACATGCCTATTATTTATTTGTTACAATAATAAGCGTCCCAGAAATTGAATGACCCCTTATGGAATTCACAGTACAACAGTGGTTGAGATGGTTACAAGGATTACATAGGGCATTAATATTATACTTTTAAATAGAGCCAAAAAAACTAGAGTAATTTATCCAGTCAAATAGAACATACGAGTACTAGTAAGTAGTAAGGCGCTAGCTCCCTTAAAACCTAAAATTACATAGACTGCTATAGATTATAATGTAAATCACAGTTTAGTGCTACTACATGTTCAATGAATCTCAATAAAATATTCATTATTCAAAAAGCTAAAATTATGGATTGCTTAAAATTTTTAACAATTTAATTTTTTATCATTAAATATAATTTACACATTTATAATTTATTATATAAAGTGCATTTAACAATAAAAGAATCTCCTTTTTTAAAAATTCAACTCATTATAATATTAACCTTAATTAATATAAAATAAATTATTGTTTTAGTCATATTTGAATATTTTTTAATTTGATCATTTGTATTATTATCTTTAGAAAAATTTATTTTAAATATGATTTTCTTAATTTGACTTTCAAAAGAATATTTTGAAAAAAAATATATACATTAGAAAATTAAATTATGAGAAAAATTATTGAAAGAATATAAGTGTATAAAACTGTAATTAACCATGAATATAATGTCTACGATTGAGTGATAAATGATAATGGCTTTTCTTCTTTGAAAAAGTTTTATATATATATATATATATATATATAAGTGTATTGTCATGTCACAATCCATGAAATTCCAAAACTCTTTACGAATTGGAATAATCGATGGCCTTTAGAATATTTTGTCTTGGTTTTGAACAATTGATAAGATTCTAGAGCCTATGGAGACATGATGTTTGTGGACGGTCCAAAGATAAAAAACCATTCAATGAACCATTGTGGATAGGAAGTAATTCTTTTTGCAAATCAGATGAACCAAGAATGAGTTGCTGGTCTAACAAATAGTATGTTATACCATGCATTTTGGTAATCTTGATAGTTAAAACCTTGAGGTTTAAACTTTCTGGTAAAACTTTGGTAGGTGTGAGCCTCAATTACCCATTGGGAAGGAGACAAGATTTGATTAATCTTGAGTTTTGAATAGGTGATCCTTTGAGGATTCTGGTCATCGTAGTGATAGGTGATTGTGGCTGAATCAATATCTATAAGTATGAACTCGTAGAACTGTCTAGTTTTGTTTAAATGATCAAGCATGAAATGTTAGTTTGGTAAAAGAAAAATCCTTGGGACAATTTCTTGTATTGAAGAATTTTGGTAAGTTTTATATTCGGGTTCCACACAAAATAGTAGAAGATTAAGGTTTTTTCTATAGTAGTTGTCCACTCTTTTGGAAGTTTGAGAAGTCGTAGGTTTAGTAAGTGGAATGGTAATCTGGTTGGGTTTTTTGAGAGCTTGTTCATAGGTTAATGAGATAAACCTATTTTGTGATCAGGTGAGTTTGGTAGGCAGCCGAATGCCTGACTATTTGGTAGTGGGGGTTGGGTTACTAGTAAGAGCAACTCACCATAAGTGTCTCTTATAACTTCTTTACCTTTATTTTTTCTTTTACCTTCTGAGGTCGAGGACATTCTGAACACTTTTTCCCTGCAGAAATTCTCGTGTAAAAAAATTTGGTAAAGCATTATGTTCTCCTTTGATTTTTTGAATATCAAAATCAAAACAAGATAAAATAAATTACCATCTGGCAAAGATGTGTTTTGAAACAAGGTTTTGAACATCTTTTGATAAAACAGATTTGGCTACTTTGCAATCTGTTTTGAGTAAAAACTTTTTGTAAAACAAGTCATCTTGAAATTTAGTAATACATAATACTATAGATAAAATCTTTTTTTTAATAGTAGATGTAAACACCTAATTTTGTCCAGGGATTTAAATTAATTGATAATGAAATTAAATAATAAAATAAAAATAAATAAATAAATAAAAATGATAAACAAAAAAAATTAAAATTAAAATTAAAAAAAATTGTTGTTTTTTTGAAAAAAAAAGGCCCAAACCGGATTAAGTAAAAAAAAAGGGAGAGGAGCCCAACAACAAATTTCAGCCCACCAATAGAAATCGGCCCCAAAAAAAAGGTTTGTTTTCAGGCCCAAAATCCCTCACCCAACTGGTCCAAGCCCTAACCCACTGGACCCTCCAGCCTGACCTGGTTCCCCTTTCTGAAATCCCTAATCCCTTTTCTTCATAAAATCCCTAATTTCTCTCTTCCTCCATCCCCCGCGCCTCTTCCTCCATCATCATCTCCCGTGCGCGTCTCCTCCCCTTTCACCCGTCAATCCCACCGATTTCCTTTAATCCCTGCATCACGCCGTGATAAGCGCCCTTCACACCTCTGCCATAACCCACGACACCGATTGCTCACCTATTTCTGCCATGCGCGATCAGCTCCTCGCTTCGTGGATACAACCGTTACTCACGGGATTTGGTCCCCCCACCACACCGGGCTCTTGGCTATAAAGGGGACGGCACTGAAAGCCAACGGGGGAACCCAACAGTGAGAAAAGACAGAGACCAACAAAGAGGAAGCAAACCGAGAGTGTCGGGGAGAAGATAGAAGATGAAGCAAACCGAGAGCAAGTTTTCAGAAAAAAAGGAGGTTTGGGGAAGACGCTGTCGTGGTTCAAAGACTTGCAGAGAAGCGCATCTCTTCTGGAATAGTTACACTTTTCAGATTCCATTCTTGGTAAGACGAATTTTATGGTTAAACATATATGCTATTGGGATCTTTATTTGTTAATTAGAATCTGTTTGATGTGGCCATTTCATTGGAACGAATTTAATTCCTTGAATTGTAGTTGTGATAGGGGTTTGAATTTTATTTCAGGATTATCACAGTTTTAAATGAGGGAATGATTTGAATTTGCAATCCAAATCACGCATTTTGTTATCTTTTTGATTGGATATTTAGATTTGTTTGGGTTTGAATCTGACTTCGTGTTGTTTCTAAGGAGGAGAGTCAGTCCAGGCTTGTTCTTCCTTGCTCCTAGTCCTCTGATAAGCCGTGAGTTTGGAGTTTGTTCCTTCAAGGAACCTGGTTTTATAATACCCACTTTCTCTGTATATGATTTCTTTTGTTGTGAGCCCCCCCTTGGCTATATGTTGTTGCTGTAAGTTCTGTGAATTTGAAGAGGAAGGGTATCTGTGAATTATGTGTTGTGATGACCAAACCATGAAGTGTGATTTATGGTATTTAATCTGACCTTGGACAACAAATTCTTCTTGCTGAATGTTATCTGTATGGCTTAAAAGTACATTTAATCTGTTTAACTTGGGGCAAAACCTGCTGAGGTGGGGCTTCAACTTTGTAGCCAGTCAGAGTACTTCTTAACTTGGATGGATTGCTAGTGCTAAGGTGATAAGCGGTCTGCCGTGTGCTAGCATGAATCTGGATTTTTCTGAATGTATTTTTTATTGCTATTTGCCAAAATTTTGGTTTTGGAAATCAAGATTTTGACCAGCTTGCTTTTGACTTTGTAGCTTAGGTTGATTTTTAGTTCTTAACTGATCATGGTTTCTAAATCATTAATCTAGGGAGACAGAATCAACATGGACTTTTGATTTCATTAAGATAGGATTGTTTTGATTCATGGTTAGTGACATGGACTTTGCTAAGTTCGGATTTTATGGGTTCAAAATTAATTGGTTGGGAGAGGTTCAGATTCTGTTTATGTTAAAAAAAATTAATTCTGTTTTGCTAGTTCATAATTTATTTGTTGAAAGAAGAACAACTTTGGTTCAATTTTCCAAAATCTGTTTGGTTGAGAGCTTGACTTTGTAATCCATGCTAATTCATGGGCTTGATAGCTTATACTTAGGTTTAAAAGTTGGTTTTGAATAAATTGTTGGCCTAAGCTCACCATTTCTGATACTTTATTGAATAATGCTCATGTATACGTCCTACATTACTCCTATATCTGATTATGGGTTTGTATAGGTTGTATAAGATGAGTCCGAATATTATCATTATTATTGTTATTATTTTGAAATGGCCCAATTTTGTGTTCATAAGAAGCATCCCCAAACTTCAAAGACAAGATACTATTCTAGTTCTCTTCTTTTATTTCAAAAAATGGGTTCAAGGCCCAATAATTCCAAAAATGGGTTCAAGGCCCAATAATTTCAAAAGTGGCTTCAAAGGCCCAATTACTTTTAAAATGGCTCCAATGGCCCAACCAAATGTTTTGAAATTAGAATTCATTTAAGGTCCATTTTTCATTTTTTATGAGATTTTAAATTGCATTGTGAAACCCCATTCTGGCCCCAATGTTTTAAAATAAAATGGCAGCCTCGTCACAGTATTTTTAAGAATTACAGTTTGATCCCTACACTTTTAAATGACTATATTTTGACCTCCAATATTTGCAATAACAATACTTTGGTCTCAATACTTTCAGAAATCTAAGTTTGGCCCTCAACATTTTTTTATAATATCATTTTGACCCTTAATCTTTCAAGAATTATATTTTGATCCTGTTATTTATATAAATTACATTTTGGCCCCTATATTTATAAAAATTACATCTTACCACAATGACCTAATTTTCAAAAGAACTTTCAGTAGAAGTTTATCTTCTCCGAAGTTCAGTTCTTTTTTATGGGCTTTCAGTGGAATCTTATTTCCCCCAAAGTCTCAACTCTCACAAGCATTCAGTGGAGATTATTTCTCCCCAACGTCCTAGTTTCCTTAGACTTCCAGTGAAATTTTATTTTTCCCAAAGTCTCAGTTTTCACAGGCTTTTAGTAGAGATACGTTCTCTCCAATGTCCTAATTCACTGTCTAAGGCCTTAAGTGGAATTTAATTTCCCCTAAATGTCCTAATCTCTTTTAATTAATTAATCAATTTAACCAATCAATTCTGAACTACGTTGACCTTGATCCCTTTCGGGGTACGTAGGCACTTACTTGGTAAGGTAGGTCTAATTATTTCTTTTTTCATCTTTTTCCATCATTATTTTATTAATAAAAGGGGGTAATATAAATAAATTAAAATCATTAAGCACAGACAATTTAGGGTAACCGTTCTTGGGGATGGACGTTGTGCGGTGCCTAACACCTTTCTCACGCGTAATTAAACTCCCGAACCCTTCCTCTGGTTTCAAGGGCCAGTTTTCCTTTACTTTTTAGGATCCCAATTATCCTTCTAATTAATTGGTGGCGACTCCCATTTTCTCTGCGTTTTCCCTTACGCGCCCTAAAGTCATAAAGCAATGGCTTTTTCACCAGCTGTCACGTTGTGACAGTAGAATATTTTTATTGAGATTTCGTCCTGTTCCTAAATAGTATCAAACAATTTGTTCTTTGGTCAATTCTGGGAAAACCTGTTTAAGGACTCCTCCATAACTAAGTTTGATGCGTCAATTTTGACTATCATTTTGGCTTTAGGATATGGTAAACCTAGGCATGGTAAAGTTTTAATTTTACTCTTAAGGTCTTTAACTATGGTAGTCATGTTGTTATCCCAAGCTGGCAGACTTTTTCTAAGCCTGTCAAACAAAGGTTCACCAGTTGTTATATGATTTGGTATAAAATCAACTACATAATTAAGATATCCTAAAAATCTTTGTAACTGAGTCTTGTCTTTCATTTCATCCGAGAATTTATCAGCAAATTCTATTGTACAATTAATGGGAGTTATTGTCCCTTGATATATTTCAAATCCTAAAAACCTAACTTTGGTTTGGAAAAGTTTCATCTTTTTAGTTGAAACTACTAAGCCATTTTCCTTAACAAGCGTATAGAATTGGTTAAGGTGTTTGAAGTGTTGATATATTGAATCAAAGAATACTAAAACATCATGTAAGTAAACTATGGTAAATTTGGTATAATGATTAAAAATATCGTTCATGATATTTTGGTATTCTGATGAGGTATTCTTAAGACCGAAGGACATTACATTCCATTCATAGTGTCCAAAAGGTACAGTAAATGATGTTTTATACTTATCTTTTTCGGTTACCTGTATTCAGTAGTATCCAGATTTCATGTCAAATTTTGAGAATATGGAAGCATTCCAAATTCTACTTATAAGGTTTTTATTATTTGGTATTGAGTAACTAATCCATTTAAGGACTTTGTTCAATGGTTTGTAGTTAATTACCATCATAGGGACTCGTCGTTCTATTTCAGCGTGATTTTTGACATAGAATGCTGGGTAACTCCAAGGTGATTTGCTTAGTCTAATTAATTTCTTCTCTAAATATTCTTGTACTTCTTTTTTACAATATTCTAAGGTATGCTCATTCATTTGAATAGGTCGAGCTTTTGTTGGAATATGATTTTCATTAAAATTGTCTTCATAAGGTGGAGTCACTATATGTTTAACTCTTAAAAAGTCTATTTAAAGTATGAGTTAAAAGAATCTCCAATAGAAATAAGACCATAATTATAGAAGCCAACCTAAACAAGAATAAAGTAATAACATTAAATCCCATTAAACATGAAGAAATGTTAGCAAGATTTCCAGACGATTGGAAATTTGAAGAGATTTCTTCTCCCAAACGGGAAGAAACCATCGAAATCTCAGAAATAATAGAAGACAAAAATGGTAATGTTACTCTTAGGATAAAACGAACATCATCCCTAAGGATAATTGAACCTAAAGATAAACCTTAACCTCCCAGATACTCTGTTAGTTTAGATAATTCCACCATACATTACAACCTAGCAGATGTAAACTTTAGACCAAATATACCAGAACCTATCTATCAAGAAGAATCACCTAATCATTCCCCTACAATATCTCAAGTCATGGTAATTACTAAAGATTTTGATATAGATAAAGATTACATAAGAAAAGACTTCTTATTAGACCATAATAAAGACCAGAGAAAATGGTACTTCTCTAACATCTTTACAAATTAACAGAGTCAACATTGGTTACAACAATTTTACAACGACTGCAAGGAATTAAGAGAAAATCTTTATTTCTTTCAGTGGTTTAATATCTTTACAAGAGAACATAATATACCAAATTCATTTATCCCTACAATAAATGTAACCTCCAAGATTAGACAAACTTGGAATAAATTAGATGATACAAAAATAGAATCAATACATCCCCCTTTAGAAGCCATTAAAGCTAAAACAAAAGAAGGAGTAGATGTAAAAGCCTCTATTTTCAAAACTATCACCTTAAGCCTTAGCGCAACACCTACAAGACATGACATTAAAAATGTTCAGTCACAAAACAATTATTCAAACCAAATACTTTCTACTATAGCTAAATAGCTAAATTGAGTATAAAATCAAATTAACACAAAAAATGTAGAAACTAATCTTAAAAGAGGAAACTATCAACCCATAGATCCTTAATGACCAATTTATAAGATAGAGACAATATCACCCGAAGACAGCAAAAAAATTAAACTAGGAAAACAAGATGTTTCTGAAAAATTAATAGAAGAAATAACACAAAAGTTAAAAAATGTACCCATAAATGCTAGCCTTAGCAACCCAACAATAAATATAATCTCACAACAAGATGAGAAAGAAAACATTAACAAGATATATTACAATTCTAGTCAAAATCCTCCTCTACCAAACACTAGAAATTATTATAGGAAACCTACGTTTCTAGACACACAATACAAAGAAAAAAATTCTTTTATAAAAAGTAGCTATTCAAGAGAATTCATAGTTGAATGGAACATAGATGGAGCCAGTGAGAACCATATCCTAAATGTAATACAAAACATAATCATGGCTACAATAGCCTGGTTAAAGGAAATAAGGAACCACAACTAGTACAAATGTTAGTCACAGGATTTATTGGACAACTTAAAAGATGGTGGGATAACTGTCACTATATGTTTCTTTCTTGTCCAAAAAGTATTTGAGTATTCTGCACAAATATCTTTTTTGAATTTATCTTTTAATTGTTGTATCTTTTCTTGTATGTGAGGTTTATTAACCTATTTTTCTATTCTTTTGTGATGTATTTTTCTTGTTAAAGATTTGTTGTGGTTTGTTTTCTTGGCTATTAGATTAATTTGGAAAATTGCGGTATTTTGTAAAAGATTTAAATCTTTAAGATAAGGTTTTCGAATAAATTTGAAGGTTATATTTTTTCCTAAGGCTATGGTAGTTATTCTTTCTATTGTAACTTGGAATGTATATATGGTGGTTAAAAAGGGTGTTCCTAAGATTATCGGTTCGTTTATGTTTTTTTACCAAAACGAACGTCGTCTTGAAACATATCTTGTTATTACAAATATGAGCTTTTGTGAGTTTATAATTAATGTGTAATTTTGTTCCATTAACACTGCTTAAAGATTCTTTTGTCTTTTCATAATATTGGGTAGGAATTATCCCTTGTATACAATTCATCTGTAAAGATGTTAGAGAAGTACCATTTTCTCTGGTTTTTATTATGTTATGATAATAAGTCTTTTCTTATGTAATCTTTATCTACCTCAAAATCTTTGGTGATTACTATGACCTGAGATATTGTACGGGAATGATTAGGTGATTCTTCTTGATAGGTTCTGATACATTTGGTCTAAAGTTTACACCTGCTAGGTTGTAATGTATGGTGGAATTATCTAAACTAACAGAGTGTTTGGAAAGTTGAGGTCTATCCTTAGGTTCATTTATTCTTAGGGATGACGTTTGTTTCATCCTAAAAGTAACATTACCATTTTTGTCTTTTATTATTTCTGAGATTTCGGTGGTTTCTTCCCATTTGGGGGAAGAAATCTCTTCAAATTTCCAATCTCCTAGAAGTCTTGCTAACATTTCTTCATGTTTAATGGGTTTTGGTGTTATTACTTTAGTCTTGTCTAGGTTGACTTCTACAATTATGGTCTCATTTCTATTGGAGATTGTTTAACTCCTACTTTAAATAGATTTTTTAAGAGTTTGTATTGTACTCTGAAAACAATGCCTACCTCTTTAGATCATTCTTTAAATTTTTGTACTATATTAGTATTAAGTACTAAGGCCGTCTTGATTTATTTGCTTCTCAAACTAATTTCAAGGTTTGGAAAGTAGTTAAAGTATACAGGGCCGTTAGCTATATTGGATTCTAAGCATGCCATTATCGAGTTATTGAAACTTAAGACTCTTGTATCCCTTAAGAGAAAAAGTATAGGTTGATTTACTCATATTCTTCTTAAATGTTTAATTGCTACCTATTTATATCCTATATGGAGGAAGTTAAATCCATCCTTAATGTGCTATTCTATTAATTCTAGATCTAATAGTTGTAATGTTTCATGTTATTTTTCTATTGACCTTGTAGTTTCTATTATTTTATAGACACTATCTTCTAAAAAGTGAAAGGTAAATACTTTGTATATCTCCTTAAAACATATGGTAGGTAAGGTCCAAGAAACTAGATTTTGTTCGGTCTCTTGTATAGAGAGCAACTGTTATCTTCTAATATTGCTTTCTGGTATGTCTTCCTTATTTTCTCTCTGGTCTGTAGTCCTAAATATGGTATGATTACCTCTACTTGAAAGTCTTCTAAAGATACTATTCATAGTTTTGTCTAAATAACATTTTCTCTAAATTAAATTCTATCTAACACTTATCGGGACCACCTCTACAGTAGGACCACCCTAACGCTTTCTTGGGCACACATGGGCTGACCAACACTCACTCAAAGGCTGGCCAGCACTTAGGTTTTTCGAACTTAACTATCTACAATACTATATGAGTACAGGATTGGATAATCAAACGAGCCAAGAGAAAAGTTGAAGAAATACAAAGTAAATTGTATTTAAAATAGTATTGTAGTACAATAGAGTAATTACAAGATATCTTAAAGTATTGTAAGACTAAAATACTTACAAAAATATTGTTGATACAAAAGTGTTATAGAAAAGAAGGTATAAAAGCTTCTTGAGAAATTACAAGTGTTTGAAATATATATATATATAATATTGATTATAAAATAGAGTAAAATATTTTCTCCTCCCTTAAGAAATGCTTTAATTACACTCCCCTTCCCTCTATTTTGAAAACATACACTCCCCTCCCCTCCCCTCCAAAGTTCTAACCTAACTCTGTTAGGAATATTTCATTAAGATTCTTTTTTTTTAAAAAAAGATTATTGACAAAGTTGTCCTTTATCACTCTCTTTCTCGCCCTTAAGACCCTAACATGACTCAACAAGAAGAGGAGTGCCAAAGAGGAATGAGAAAATTTTGTTTTTTTTGTTTTGTTTTAAGAATTAAAAAAGATTATTTTTATTTAAAAATATAATTACTAAAAAAAATTCCTTTTTGTTTGTTTTAAAAGTATCATTGTTTGAAAAAGATTTTCTTTTTTTATTTTAAAAATATCATTACTTGAAAATATTTTCTTTTTTTGTTTTAAAAATGTCATTAATTAAATTTTTTTTATTTTTTATATTTTAAAAATATAATTAGTTGAACAAAATTATTTTTTTTTGTTTTAAGAATATCATAAATTGAAAATTTTTTTGTTTTAGAAATATTATTACTTGAATTTTTTTCTGTTTTAAAAATATAATTACTTCAAAATTTTCTATTTTAAAAAATATACTTGAAATTTTTTAAAAATAATATACTTGAGAAAATTTCATTTTTCCATAGTTTTGATCATATCAAAATCTTAATTTTTGTTAAATCTATTATTTATAGATTATTTAATATTATATATTTATTTATATTTAATTACATATTTATATTTTTTATATCATATATATATAATTTGTATAATTATATAATTTGTATATTATTTATTATTTATTCTAAGAATTTTAATAATATTTATTTTATTAAATATTTTTATATTCATAATAATTAAAGGAATGAACTACAACTTGAAGGTTTGGATTAAAAATTATTTCATCTATATTGCTTTCTATTATATGAAACAAGCCACAATATCATTGGAAGGTAATAAAAAAAGAAAGATATTTTGATCATATTAAAAAAATTAAACATTTGATCAGAAAATAATGGTTAACTTAAACGAAAGTTTTGTTTTTTATTTTAATTATAACTTGTTTCTAATTTACAAGGGAAGAGAGTGTATGTTTTCAAAATAAATGAGAGGGGAGTGTAATTAAAGCATCTCTTAAAGGAAAAGAAAATGTTTTACTCTATAAAATATTAGGGTTTATTTTTTAAATAAAAAAATTCAAAAAATTTAAAATTTCAATTGTTCGTTACCCTATTATCCTTAAAATAAATTAGAAGTATAATATGAAAATGATAATATGGTTAATTTAGTTGTTAATCTTCTCTTAGAATCACATATAATTGTATAGATAATTTTCATTAATTCAATCATTAAATTAAAAATAATAATTATATTGATTTTACATGCCAAATTTTAGAAAAATATGATAATAACAAAGTATATGATCAAATAAGCGATTATTTTTTACATTTAAAAATTATAAATTCCATTAATTTTATAATCTATTGATAAGATAAATTTTACGAGCTCGATATTTATTACAAGAACTATTAGTCCGACTGTGGATCTCGTGAAAAATTAATCCTATAAAATTATTCTATTGTGTAACATTAGTTATGATTGTCATGGCCGTCAATGAATCTTATATATAAGGGAAGAAATTTTCATATTTATTATTGGCCAAAAAAATTTATTTTTTCATAAATACAACAAATATATAAATATTTGATCATTTTATTTAAAAGATAGAATAAATATAAGCCATTTAAATCATTTTTCAAAGTTTGCATTCTAAAAAAATGACAAACGTTAAGAAAACGACTCAAATCAATTATTATTATGTCCTTCAAATAAAATGATTAAAATGTCTTTGCATTTATTATATTTTTAAAGGGAGTTTGATGACTTTTTTGTTCATAAAAGATTATAGAAATTGTTAAGATAACTAAGAGAAAGTTAACAATTCCCATATACAAGATTTTGATCCAGTCATGTTTCGTCGTCTATGCACTTTGCCACGATGGGTTTAAGGAGAAAAAATGAGCTCTCCATTGTAATCTTTTAATATGTATGAACGACCACAATTTATGAATATAACTAGTAATATTACCGTATCCAATTCCCCATATACATGTATATATAAGGTCCCATTCGTTTCTACTTTTGCTGGGAGAATCCATTCTTTTTATAAAAGAATATATTTTCTTACTTACATGGGTCTCCGTTTCTCCTTCTGTCTAGAATAAGAAGTTGGTTGAGAATAAAATTTTCTCATTAAAGGAGAATATAAAAAATGTAACTTCTCATTATAGAAAAATGAAATATTATTTTGCTCTCTCATTTTGACCCTCAACCCCTTGCAACGTTGCTCATCTAGTTGAAGTCCACTTTACTTCTTATCATACTTTCTTAATCAAATATTTTTTTAATACAATTATATTATTTTTTGATTAATTTACTTTTGATTATGATTATTTTTACAAAATTTTTAGTCATATATATATATATATATATTTTTTTTTTAAATTAAAAAATTTGACTCATTTAAAATTATTAATTTTAAATTCCTTATGCATACTATTTTCAATAATTTTATCAACTAAAAGTCATTTACAGTTTTACAGATGAACAAATTTTTTTTAAAACATTTTTTTTAAAAGCAACTTCTTCTTTTATAAAAACTATTTAATATATATATATATATATATATATATATATATATATATATATATCCAAACATGGCCAAGGGTTTCTTCAATAATTATAAGACATTTGGCGTCGCTCTCATATAATTTCTGATATTACGTGAGTAT
>JASKGM010013858.1:0-34760 GCA_034509205.1 Ceratonia siliqua
ACACCAAGCACAACATTAGATAAGACAGAAACCTACGTATCAAATCTCGGGTTTTAAGGGTGACATCCCGAGCACGCTTGTTAACCCACGGCCTGAGGGTCTCTATTATTCCTTGACCCTCGGTGTCAAAATTGCCAAAATCCTTCGCACGGACTTTGTGATAGTGTGACTTCCATCTCAAGGGAAAGCGGGGATAACCGACCTCATCAAGAAAAAAAGCCAGTTGCGCACCAGTCCTTGGGACGGTGACCCAGAAAAATTGGTCCTTCCATTCCTTAGCCGATTCCTCTAAGGGTTTCATCAAGGACAGCTGCGATCGGGCTGACAGATACAGGTACCTCGCTCCCTTGCAGGGATCCTTCAGCAGAAAAAAGTAAAAAAATACATCTACCCGAGGTCGAATCCTGAGCAGCTCACATAGGCGCTGGAACCCTTTTAGGAACCCCCACCCGTTGGAATGAAGCTGGGTAGGGGCAATATTGACAGCTCTGAAAAAATCCATCTTGAAGGCCGATAGGGGCAAAGTTGCACCGACCTTCTCAACAAAATAAAAGTTAAAAACAAAAAACTCATTTTCTCGACTGAAGTAGCACACGGACGCCTCGTCTGAACAGGCCTCGACGTCGAAAGAACTGTTCCCCCAATCTTCCACGGACAGGTGTTCTTTCAAGGTCGGCATCAGCTCTGCTCCGAAGCATGAATCAAGCGAGCGGATATCTTCGCTCACCCAATCAAAAAAGTTGTCACCATCCCCTCCGCCAGAGACCCCAACTTCCTTTTCGGGGGAATCTTCCGAAGGACCCGACCTTGAGCTAGGTTTTCCCGACCTCATCACAACCTAGACTGACCAAAAAAAAAAGTTTAGCCAAGCAGCTGGTCCGTAACTTGCCCGAATTTGGCCCGTGGCCATTCGAGCAGAAAACCGACCAAACCCGGGGACCGACCGGTGGAACTTTTGAGGGATGACCAACCTAGAAACATACGACCCAAGAAAACAATGCAAACTAAAGTGAAATACCAACCTTGCAAAGCGGCAGCAGCACGAGCACAAGCACCCGAACGCAAACGACCAAATCAACAAGGGGCAGGAAGTCTTCAGCAGTAAAGCAATGAAGCTCTTTCCCCCCCCACTCCTGTATTTATAGCTTAGAAAAGGACTGATCCAACGGCCTGAAATAACAATATCCAACGGTTGTAGGCCAATCGTCAGAGGCTCGGGAAGCGTAACGGTCATTTCGAACGAAATCCAACGGCTCACAAACCTTGCAATCGAAATCCCGACCGCAGTCAACCATTTCCCCTCCAGGCGATGAATCTACCGACCATCGCCCAGCCTCGCGGACATCGACCGCAGATTTTTGGGGGTAAGTGTAGTGGACTTGGCCAAAGCCCAATAGCAGAGGGCCCAACAACCAGGCCCACTGGACCAGCCACTCACCAGCCCATAAATACACTCCTCAGGTATGACTAAGACACGAATTCTAAGCTCGGACATAACTAACTTTGGCATCGGAGTGTAATAATCGCGCCGAGCCCCTTGTTTATTTGTCTACAGGACCGACCTCGTTGGACCGACCCGACCACAACCGATCCGACCTCAACATCTCAAGATCGAGACGTTCGTGATCCACTCATAGGCATCGACAGGTTCACAACACCATACGATTTAAACTTGTTTTGGGTAATAGTAACAAAACCTTCTTTTGCCACAATATCAATTGAATGTCCTCTACATGATTAGTACAATTTTACGAGGTCTTACAATTACACTGAGAGGCAGCATGCACAAGGACAAATTTAGCTATTGTTATCACATTATGTGCACTAGTTAAGAAACAATAGGATTGAGGATGAAAACTATTTTACTCAATCAATTCCTCAAAAAAAATTTGGTATATTATTTTTATTAATTGTTTTAAGTTTTTTTAAAATTGTAATTAAAAAATAAAAAAATTGAGAATAAATTTAATATATTTTTCTTATTTTTTAAAATAAGTAAAAATATTAAAAAATAGTTTTATTAATAAAATAACTATAAGTAGGGGGATACTATGCATTTGTTCTTACCTTTAATTTTTTTTTTATTTTTGTTCTAATTTTCTTATTTTTTATGTCATATTTTTTTAAAAAAACTTTTAAATTTTTTTATACTTTTATACTACTCATTCATAAATTTTCTTGAATTTATTTTTTTGTAAATATAAAAATTAAAAAAAAACATATGATATAAAAAATAATTAATTAATATAAAAAAATTTTAAAAAATGAAGACAAAAAATAACCAAGCTAAACGTCCCTTATAAATATGGGTGATACTACCCTACCGCCCACACAAGTGGGCGGTAGGGTATTTTTTAACATTTTTTTTTATAATTTTTTTGAATTTTTTTGAATTTTTTTTACTTTTTAAAATTAATAAATTAAGTTTTATATTATAAATTTTTTTTAAAATTTTTGAAAATGTTTTTGTATTTTTTGTAGAATTTTTTAAGTTACAAATGAATAGTAAAAAAAATTATAGATGAATAATAACAAATATATAAAAAAATTTAAGAAAAAATATAAAAATATTTTAAAAAATTCTGAAAAAAATCTATAAGATAAAAAATACTTAATTATTTTAAAAAATAAAAAAATTTAAAAAAAAACATAAAAAAAAAAGAATGATCAAACCTTTTTTGAGATAGCAATATAACGAGAGATGGTGTGGCCCATGAGCCCCGCATGTGGGGCCACCCCCTCCTGTAGCGCTACAGTCAGAATTTTCCAATAAAAAAATAGGCAATGAACTTTCATCTCTATTCTCTACGAAAGTTCATACAAATATAGTATATTAATAATTAAAAAAAAAATATAAAAAAAATGTCGTCCATTTCCAATTGTAATCAATGCTAATATGTATCCAATCAAATAATATTAAACGTGTCAAAAATTATAATTGAATTCATTATCTCCTCAATAAATGACTAAATATTTAATCTCATATAATTAAATATTCAATCAAATAATATCAAATGTATAAAAAAAGCATAACTAACTTAACAAGTAACAAATTAAACTATGAATTTTTGTCCACATTTCGACCCTAATACAAAGAAAATTTGTGATAGCAAAGAATCCACAAGTATATAGAACAATATTTAAGATTCCCAATAGCATAATTGACAAATGTACCTTTTAAGAACCAAACTTAAGATCACGAAACCAAAATAAGGCTTGAGCTTGACAAGATAATAAAAAATAAAAGAACCAAGTGATAACAAATTGTTATGGTCAAAGGAAGCAACCTTACGCAATCTCAGGATTATGACATCGGTATATTATTTTTTTCTTCTACAAAGCAGACCAAGTTAACATTTGTGTTTGGAAGTGAACAGTTAAGTGGAAGCAAAATAAATTCAATTTTAAATTAAATATCACCAATAAATTTATCATTTTGCTTCTGGCGGCTGGTGCTCTGACTTGGCAGTTGGAAGCTGCTTTGAGACTGACTGGCTGAAATGCTAGGCGTAGTTAGTTGAATATTTGGGAGCTGTTAATTTATATCCAGAAACCCAATAAGATAAAGACAGTTTACCTTAAATCCAAGCAATGGGCATTACCGATAGGCAAGGTTAAGTTCTAGTATTTAGGAGCATGATTTGGTCCTGGAGCTGTCGTGCTTCTCATTGTTCGTTTTTTTGAAGACCATCCCAAAATTTTGAGTTTTTGAGTACCCACATGGTTTTTTTGAATATTTGAAATGGTTTCATAGAGGAAAGAGTGGTGGGTATCCTTTCTGTTCCAGGCTGGTTCAAGGGAGTTCATGGTTTCAGCGTTCAACAGAGCTGGTTTTGATTGGTTAGTTCGAAATCTGTTTAGATTTTTGTGAGTTTTGTATCTTTAACCATATGGGTTTCTTCTGAATCTTTCTTTCTCTCTCTCTCTGTCTGGATCTTTGAAGTCGCCCTTTCACTTTCGAATCTAAGAATTATAACATGGCCTGGAACTGCGCAAATATGCTCTCTCTCTCTCCCCCTTAAAGCAACTATCCTAAGTATTAATGTGGACCTGCAAATATGCTATATGTATGTCGGTGCGCCTGGGCCTTTGCGTATGAAGCAATTATCCCAAGTCTCAATTTAATTGGTTATTTGTGATATGAATTGGGAATTCTTTTTTCTCTCCGCACAATTCTCACTTCAACTTTTTTTGCTTCTTAAAATCTTGTTTTGTCCTTAGCTTATCCCTTTCAATCATTTTACTTATTTTCTCCTTTTGCATGGTTTCTACATTGAAATCAATTGTGCCATAAGAGTAAGGAAACTTAACATAGAAAATTTTCTTCTGCAACTGCATGTATCTATACAACAGGACAACCCTTATCATTACTGCCCGCCATTGATTTCCTATGCTGGTAGAGTATTTTTTTTGTTTACTTATCTTTTGCCATGTTTCAGAGAGAATTAACTGTCTTCTTCAAGGGAAAGAGTGATGGATAGAATCCAGGATAAGGCAGATGAAAATATTAAATTTCAGCGTTCCTCATCTTCGGTTGTTGCTGTAGCTATCAAGGGTAACAAGAAAAGCAAATATGTGATACAGTGGGCACTTACTAAGTTTGTTCTTGAGGGAAGGATTGTCTTCAAGCTGATACATGTCCACGCTGGTATAAAAGGAGTTCCAACACCAAGTAATATGTGCATTTTGTGTTTATTATCTTCACGGAAAAAACACCATCTGTAAAAAATTTACAAAGTTTCTGACATAATTTAAAGCTTTTATACCCTCTAGAGCTTCTAGATGTAACAATAACTGCTACAGGTACACTTATATCCTGAGGAAATCGGAAATAGGAGATTTGATCTATTTGTTAAATGTTCAAAAGAGTGTTTTAACTAGCAGTCTTCTCTTCTCTGACCCTTAGTTCAGTAGATAGGAAATTTTTGTACCTGCATTATTTTTTTATTAACATGACCATAACCTTTAGAGTACTTTTCTAGGCCATGTATCTTATTATCCTTTTTCTACTATTTCAAAGTTATGGGCATGAGAAGATGAGTAACTATTGTAGCCTACTCTATAGTAATAATATTCAGTTTTCAGTGTAATGAGTGACTTCATTACGGATAATTGACTACAAATAGTGTTTATACATTACGAAGTAAATATTTTAAGAAGATAACTACTTATAGCATCGTGCTAATTAAACATCTTTGTTCTTCTAGTGGGAAATGTCATCCCTCTTTCACAAGTGCGTAATGACGTGGCAACTGCTTTCAGAAAGGAAGTAGAGTGGCAGACAAGTCAAATGCTTCTACCTTATAAGAAAATGTGTGATCAGAGAAAGGTCAAATATCGTTGCTTATTGATATTTAATAATCAATACTGCAGAAGAGAGTCTATATGCTTCTATTGTGGATGCAGGTGCATGCAGATATTGTGGTGATTGAATCTGATAATGTGGCAGCTGCAATAGCAGAAGAAGTTGCTAAGGTTGCTGTAACCAAACTTGTTATTGGAGCTTCATCTCGTGGCATATTTACTAGGTATATATTTAACATTCTGCTATATAATGCAATGATGCTACTGGTTCTTGATATAAGTACATCTATAATGATGACTAAATCATTCTACCTGATACATTGACAGATAATTCCTTTTACGAAAATCCTACATATACAGATAAGTCTTACAATGTCAAGTAGGAGCTACAATACAATAAAATGATAAATGATTAACCCATGAATATGGGACCCAATATTAGTAGGACTAGGATCCACATTTTTAATTGCCATTTTTAGTCTTATCACCGAAAGGCACTTCATTCTGTGAAAAATATTGTAAGAATACCACTACTCTTCCTTTAAAGGACTTTAGTCATTGTCAAGTTGATTAGAAAACAATTAATTATCATAACTTCTGATATATAATGGGAATGATTGAGGTGCCATAATAAAATTAGTTCATCCATGCTATTATATAAGATCTTCAAGTCAAAACAATGAAACCTTATCTCACCCTGTTTGGCATGGAATTTTAGGTGAAATAATTTAGGCAAAAATATATTTTCCATCCTTAAAATTTTGAGCAAAATCTGTTAATACAGGTTATCTAATTATTTATACTAAAACAATAGAATATTTTTCCAAAGCATCAATTATTGATCTTTTACTCTATTATTTTCGTGAATTATATAAAAATTTGTAATTTATCTAAGGCTTAATTTTTAACAATAACAATTTTAACATTTCTGCTTAATATATGGGCTCCAACTTGAAGTTTATCATTTATATTAACAATAATGTAACCAAGAGGATTGATTCTGCATTGAAAGTTTGAGGACGAAGAGTAACAAGGTTTATACTTCAAGAATATTAAAAGTAAAACTTGCTCCAAAGTTTAGGGACAAGGTGTTTTTCTGCCGATACTTTAGGAAATTATGTAGTGCTAAGAACATGGCTGCGAACGGAGCAGGTAGTGCCTTGGTGGAAAATAATTTCTGTTACCATTGGCGAAGAGCTTGCCTAATTGATCCTGCCAGAGGAAGTTTCTTAGTATTCATGGTTGTGCAAAGGTTGTCTTGTAAGATGACTTGGTAAGTTCATGGCACTATAAGAAAGTTAAGTTCTCAGCAACCTTTGATGGGCAAAATTATATGGATGCATTGTACTTATAGCAGTCAAAGTGCATGGCAGCAATATACTTTCAACAGTAGACTTCTGTGGTGAAAATTTTGTTGTTGACTATCTTTAGTAGTAATTTTATTTAGATAACAAGGAAATGTTTTACATTTTCTACTAAGGCTACAACCTTGTATTAGCAATATCAACTCATTGGACAAATTTGTTGGAGGAAAATCGTCCTTCTTGTTTCTTTGTAGTGTGCCTTGATGACATCTAAATAAGGTGTCTCAAGTGCTTGAATTAGAATTTCAATATTAGTTGAAAATGTTAGTGATAAATAACATTCCTAGGGCTTCATCTAACAATTTAAGCTTTTAGGTTGAATTGATTCTTGATAGAGAAGAATATGGATCACTTGATATTAAGGGATTTTGAATCAGAAATCAATGTTAAGTCAGGTGGTGCATGGGGAGGCCTCCTGAGTTGTGGTTGCAGGGGTGTGCCGGTCAAAGCCTGTTGAGGCCGATCAGGAGGACGTTAATCTGACAGGGACTTGCTGGAAAATCTTTCAGTCCTGGAAAAGGGCCTGAGGTCTGCACATCCACTGAAAAATTTCCACTGGTAGGATGTGCAGCAGAAACCTAGTATTCTCTCTTCCATGGCTCTGATACCATGTAGAAACTAAAGAGAGAGAGAGAATCTTATGGAAAACATAAGGAGATAGGCTCACCTTTTATGCTGTACTATTTATAACAAATGCAAGAATATAAAGCATGTACAATAAGAAATGTGGACATGGTTTTGATTTATATCTCTAATTGAGGTCATTATTGGGCTTGCAGACTGTCTAGAGGATATCTTGTTCAGCCACTAGTCTGCATTCTTTGTTTATTATGATTGTAACACGGGGTTTTCTAACGTACTCATGAGTAGGTTTTGCAATTTTTAAATTTTATTTGTTTAATTTTTAATTTTTATTATAATTTTTATTTTAAGAAATAAGTTAAAAGAATACCAAAAAATGAAAAAGATAAAAAAGAATCTTTTATTTTTTTACTTTTTTTTTGTTTTCCTATTTTGTTTTTTGAATTATTGTATTATGAAATTTTTTTAAATTTCTTTTTACTTTTTTTTCAAATTTTTTTAAATTCCTTTAACTTATTTCTTAAAATAAAAATTATAAAAAACAAAAAAAAAAATTAAAAAAATTTAAAATGAAAACCTACTCGAGTAGGATAGGAATCACCAATAACTTTTTCTTTGCACATGCACCGTTCAGGTTGACTTTTTCTTATGATCTTTATCTGATCATGCCCTTTTGGGTAATGTCTTGATTTCAGTAAACTTAAGGGAATGGCTGCAAAAATCTCAGCATGTACTCCAAGATTTTGTACAGTTTATGCTGTTTCCAAAGGGAAATTGTCTTCCATACGGCCATCAGACATACAGATTGATGAGAGCATTATAGATGACAGGAGTGAAATCAGTTGTTCCACATCCAGCTCATCAAACTACACTTCCACCTCTCAGACAGGTGTGCTACTTGGAAGATTTGAGATACTGGGTTTACTAAGGGTTACATTATGATACATGGAATTTTTTTATAAATAGACTGAAGTTTCGTAGTACTAGTTGTAAAGCTCCACATAAGTTCAGCATCATGTTTAAATTATTAAATATATATTTTCTAAAATCTAAATCTATGGAAGATCTTGATGACTGAGTGGTAAAAATTGCCATTGCTATCATCCGTATACAACAGTGAATTCTCTGGGTACTTGTGCAATGCTATAACTTTTCTGGTTCAGCATTCCTTTATTGTAGCATTTGCAGTACATTATTTTACACCTTCTCATACCCCTAATAATGGCTTTCATATATTTTCTTTAATTGATACCCTCCCAAGCCCTTCCTTCCGAGCATCTGAACCCAGACAATAGGGAACAAGACAAAAGAATAATCTGCACTTGACTTCATGCAGTCAAGAGTTTTACTAGGGTTTGTAATATTCATATGAATTAATGTATAGTGCTAACAAAGATGCTACTCTAGTATGCCTGGTTTTGAAGGTCTGCTGACCTTTTCTCTGGCAATTTTAGCTGTGTACTGCATGTTGAAACATGTCCAAATTTATGCTCCCGAAGCCGAAAAAATGATTTTTTAATGATCTATGATTTCGAATTTGCAGACTCTGGCTCGGTTGCTTCACATGCTCCCTTGCATTCCTCTTCTTTAGCAGCACAGCGATTTCAAGCTCTTTCAGCTATTAATCAGACTCTTCTGACCACAAGTCCTAGTTTAATTGAATCTAACCATTCTAGATGTCAGTCTCTAGATCTTGGGAGAGAGAATAGTAATGCTACAAGTTCTTCTGCCAAAAATTCGGAGATTGGCTGTGGTCTGAGTCGGGCCTCTAGTTGCAAAAGCATTAAATCAGAAACTGAATCTTGGATTAATGATCAAAATTCCACCATGGATGTGCCACCAGAAACTGAGTTTCCTTCACCTAATAGACAGGTAATCAATTTTTTTTTCTTTTGCCTTCATAGAATAGCACTTGTTTTCAACTCCTGCTCTAAGTGATGATGCCTTCTGAAATTAGCATTATCATATATAGAAGTGGTTCAATTAAATACAAAACATTTTTGGGTGTATAATTCAACTGTTTGAATGGTTTTCATTTGTAATTGTGAATTTGACAATACTGCAAATACAATACAATTTTTTATCTTGACTAGATTTATTTAGTGACTCTGTTTCTTGCTAATAGCTTTGCTGCATCCTTCATCCTGTAAGAGTATGTTATGTTCAAGGCCTGTTTTTAACCAATATGAAATCCTGCGGAGAAAACTATGTAGTTTTTCTTACTACTATTGCTTCAGCAACTCCCAGTTGGATGCAACTTCCTTTTGCAAATGGTTATTTATTATGGTTATTTATTTGATCAGGCAAATTTCAACCTTGAGCTGGACAAGTTGAGGCTTGAACTAAGACACGCCCAAGGAATCCATGCAATAGCTCAAAGTGAGAACATTGATGCATCGCGAATGGTAAAATTATATCTTGCTTCAATTTCTCTGCCATTTCAGTTACCTAGTAAATAGGGTTTTTCTAAAAAAATTCCTCCTTCTTCCATCCCCCCAGATTTTTTTGTTTTCCTTGGAAATAGGAGGGTGTATTGCAAACAGTTATCCAAGAAAAGGGATATTTTCACTGAATTCTAGGAAGGATCCTACATTTTCTATCTGCTATGCTGCTATTATGATGCAGTATGAGGGGATATTGATTATGTTATTTGGGTTAGTTTATGATGTAACTGCAATTTGGAATTTGGAGTTTTTAATTGGGGATTTAATGTTTATTTATTAGTAAATATGGGATTTTGAAATGCAGTTGTTTTGGTCTGGGGATATCTTATCCCATACTAGGATTAGTATTTTATTTCCTATCTTGAATTAGGATTTCTTAAGGGTTAAGCTTAGAGTTCTTGTATCTTAAGTTTAAGTTACTTGTCCAGTTGAATTAAGTTGTAAAGTCACCTACACAAGGGCATACCATTTTCTTAGGTATTCACCTTTTATCATTGATTACAATTAGAACATTTGAGTGTTTTCAGTATTTCCTTTGGTTTTGGTTCCTGTTCAACATCTATTGGTATCAAAGCAGACATTGATCTACCAAGGTGACTGCCTTGGATAGTGCCATTCTGAAACTTTTGACATTTTCATAGATCAAGGACACATTTGAGATAGAAATGAGCCAATCTACCTTTTTCCATCGTCCTTCTTGTTGAACTATGCCAGAACCTTGCTATATTCTTGCTGGAAAACCATCCTGCATTACCATCAGTGTTCTCGAACTTCTGGTGGCCATACCAGAAAAACTGACCCAACCATTAGAACCAGAGGGTGCTGATCTTCTGACACCTGGAAACTTCCCACCAGAGCACCATCCGAGCCCCACCATGAGCTGAAACTTTGATGGTGCATGATGGAAACTCTCAACCATGCCCCTGGTGCATTCTGCATCCCCAAGCCACCTTAGAGCTATACTGAGCCAATCTGGAGATGCACCAAGCTGATCTGAGCTGCATTGAGTCGATCTGGGCCGTTGACCATTTTATCTAAGCTGTTGACTTCGTTGAGCAAGGCATTGATTAAACAAAATTTCATTTTTTGACATGTTTTCCATGTTTTTTGGGTCTCCTAAGTTCAATTAGGTTATTTTTTTTCAGTTTGAGGCTTCTAACTAGTGACTTTCAGGAAATTTTGAGTACTTGATGGAGTTTTGCATATTTTGAGCACTTAAAAGTGTTCAAAATTAGAACTTTATGGCTCATTATTATTCTAGTGACCAGCAGTGTGGAAGCTATGAAAATTATAAATCAGGGGATTACTATTCATCTGAAGTAAATTTTGGAGGTCAGATTGTCAAGAAACATCCCACTACATTTCTTATTATTCCTATCCTTATTCTTATGATTTGTGTTTTTATGGTTATTATGACTCACGTGGTTTCACTGATCAAGTTGGTCTAAAGTTTTCTAATGGTATCAAGAGACTTCACACCATGAGTATTTGTACATTGATGATTATGCTGATAATTCTGTGTTTTCTCCAGAGTTCTTTGATTGGTTTGGAAAACTTGAAGCTATGCAATGTGATGAATAGCATACTTGCATGTAAAGAAACCAGCCAAAGAAGAGGCTGAGGATGTTATAGTAGATTCCTTAGATCTTCCGTCAGATCTGGAAGATGAAATAATAAAATAATTAAAAGATGCTCCTTCTAGCGTAGATGAAGACGATAAGATTATCATAGTTATTATTCTGATTCTAAAGATGAGCTTTTTGAAACTTCAGAAGAGAAGATAGAGATTGAACAAGAAGAAAGCACTGATCTTGAAAGAAAGCAAGCTACTGTTGAAGTTGAAAGCCAATTTCTTCCAAATGAGGAGGATAACAATAATAATGTTTTTGTTCATAAAAATAATTATATCTTATCACGAGTGAAGAAGTTCAGGTGGGTCTAACCCATCCTTCCAAAAGCGCCTTGGAAGGTGATGATTGTCTCACCCTTATATATAACACTTAACCACTCTACCCAGTCAATGTAGGACTTTCAATAGTCCCTCTCACGGCCAGAGGAAGTGAACCACTTAAAGGAGGCATGACCAATCTTCGTGCGTGGCATAGGTTCTGGTTCTAGTCTCAGGTCACCAGCTCTGATACCATGATAACAAATCACCTCGGGTAGAACTCACCCTCAAAAGCAAGCTCATTGGTAGGAGGGTGTCCAAGGGATTATATACCTCACTTAACCAATCTATCCAGGTGACGTGAGACTTCTAACACTCTCCCTCAAGACGGAGGAGTGCACCTACGATAGAGAACGTCTTCGATGCCTGGCGTAGACCATCGAACCTCGGCTCTAATTTCATGAAGAATTTTGGGTGGGCCTAATTCATCCTTCCAAAAGCTTATTGGAAGGTGAGGATTGCCTCATTCTTATATATAGCACTTAACCACTCTACCCAGGCAATATGGGACTTTCAATAGTCCCTCTCACGACCAGAGGAAGTGAACCACTTAACGGAGGCATGACCCATCTCCGTGCTTGGCGTAGGTTCTAATCCTAGTCTCGGGTCACCAGGTTTGATACCAGATAACAAACCACATTGGGTAGAACTCACACTCAAAAGTTAGCTCATTGGTAGGAGAGTACCCCAGGGATTATATACCTCACTCAACCAATTTATCCAAGCGACGTGAGACTTCTAACACTCTCCCTCATGACAGAGGAGTGCACCCACGATGGAGAACGTCTTCGATGCCTGGCGTAGACCATCGAACCTCGGCTCTAATTTTATGAAGAATTTTGGTTGGGCCTAATTCATCCTTCCAAAAGCTCATTGGAAGGTGAGGATTGCCTCATCCTTATATATAATACTTAACCACTCTATTTAGGCAATATGAGACTTCCAACACTCTCCCTCACGACTAGAGGGAGCGAACCACTTAATGGAGGCATGACCCATCTCTGTGCCTGGCTTAGGTTTTGGTCCCAATTTGGGGTCACCAAGGCTTAACTCATCCTTCCAAAAGCGCCTTGGAATATGAAGATTGTTTCACCCTTATATACAACACTTAACCACTATGCTTATGCAATGTGGGACTTCCGACACTCCCTCTCACGACCAAAGGGAGTGAGCCACTTAACAAAGGCATGACCCATCTCCATGCTTGGCATAGGTTCTAGTCATAGTTCAGGTCACTAGCTTTGATACCATGATAATAGAAGTCACTCCTAAAAGCTAGCTCATTGGTGGGAGGGTGCCCAAGGGATTATATACCTCATATACCTCATATACCTCATTTAACCAATTTACCCGGGCGATGTGGAACTTTTAACACTCTCCTTTACGACGGAGGAGTGCACCCATGATGGAGAAAGTCTCTGATGCCTGGCGTAAACTAGCGAACCTCGGCTCTGATACCATGATAACAAACCACTTTGGGTAAAACTCACCCCCAAAAGCTAACTCATTGATAGGAATGTGCCCAAGGGATTATATACCTCACTTAACCAATCTATCCAGGCGATGTAAGATTTCTAACAAACAATATGAATGTTGTTGATGCGAATCCTATGGAGGTTGAACTTGTTATTTCTGAAGAGCTTGAGAAACTGAAATTGGTGCTGTTGATACTTCTTTCTCCACCACCACCACCATCACTGTCTGTTTCCATCCAGAAGCTGTTGGCCCCTACCATTTTCTGTTACTTGTTCACTTGAGAACCCAAGGATGAGTTTTCTCCAACTTGGACAGAATGATACATTACGAGGGGATATTATGTTATTTTGGTTAATTTATAATGTAATTGTAATTTGGGATTTAGGGTTTGTAATTAAGAAATTAGGGTTCATTTATTAATAATTTGTCATTTTAAAATTGAGTTCTTTTGGTTTTGGGATATGTTATCCCATGGTAGGATTATTATTTTATTTCATATCTTGAATTACGAATTTTTTAGGGTGTTTGCATTGCTTGGGTCTTAAGTTTAAGTTTCTTCTCCTAGTTAAGTTATTGAGTCATAGATAAAGGCATATTATATTCTTAGGGATTCAGTTTTTATTATTGAATTCAACAAAGAATATTTGAGTATTTTTCAGTATTTCCTTTGGTTTTGGTTCACACTCTACATCGTATTGTCTTATTATTTTAACTTCTCTGTTCCCTTTTAATTATGTTATTTCCTGCTCGTCAACAATCTTCCTTAGGCCATTAGAGACTTAACACAATACTGGATCTATAGTTGAAACTGAAATAAAGCAAATTTTGTTGCAGATTTGCTTGAAAAGTTTCTGATAACCCTAAATTTTGCTCTATATAATTCTAGAATTCCCAAATTATCTACCAATGTTTCAGATAACAATAACTTAAGATTTTGTTTTTAGAGTTTCCCGGCTACTTGAACTTGTAGCTTAACTACAATTTGGTTGCTTCCATCAGCCATACATTGTTCATTATTAACGGAGACTCATCTTATGCTATTTGTGTATTTTTCTGTTAGTCCTTTGTCTTAGACATATCCTTATTCCAAAGAATTGCAGGTATCTATTTTTTCCTTCATTGGTCATTGCCAATGCTTGCATGTGGGCATGTGTGTGACACATTGTATGTAACATGATTGGATAAAACGGTCTTGGTCATGTTAATAGAATGTTTAGCCAGATATTCTCATCTAGTTTTTTCTAATTGTTTTCTTTTTTCTTTTTATAGTCCCATCAAGACATAATACCCTATATTGGCACTTGGAGGGATGAATATCCTCACCATATGCATGGAATTGAATAATCTTGACTGGCTTTGTCAAATGGATTAACATCTATTATTTTGAGCAGCTGAACATTCTAAGTAAGAGAAGATCAGAAGAATCCATCAAACTGAAGGAAATTATTGCTAAGGAAGAGCTGGCAAAAGAATCAGCAAGAAAAGAGAGAGAGAATTATGAAGCTACAAAAAGAGAAGCTGATTATTATAAAGAATGTGCTGAAAGAGAAGCTGCAGAAAGAAGAGAAGCAGAGATGAATGCTGCTCGTGGTGCAAAAGAGAAAGAAAAGCTAGAGCATGCTCTTACTGGTTCCACTCCCCAGTACCGAAAGTTTACATGGGATGAAATAGTGTCCGCTACCTCATCTTTCACCGAAGACCTGAGAATTGGAATGGGAGCATACGGAACGGTGTACAAGTGTAGTTTACATCATACTATTGTGGCTGTTAAAGTTCTCCACTCTAAAGAGAGCCACAGAAGCAAGCAATTCCAGCAGGAGGTATGGTCCCTATGGAAGTTTATGAACACAATGGACATGCAAAATATAGTTAATATAAGAAAAAAGCATTAGTATATAATGTTCTTATTATGCTGAAGATCTCTTTGGCTCTTCGGATGGCTGGTTGTTTATTTTCACATTGCTGCAGTTGGTTCTTAATATTTTTGTATATAAGATAGTTCCCTGTTCAATTTACTAAAATGGCATTCTTAACATTAACCCTTTCTGTATTACTTGCATATCTCAGTCATGGAACACTTGGCGTAGTTAAGAAAATAGGAGTGTAAGTGGCAAATGATAATGATTAAAAAAAAAAACAATTAATGATAATTGCAAATGAAAAAGTACACTTATTATGAGGCTGATAAGTGGACCACATTACAGGACTGACTTGTATCTTCTTTTTGCTTCCAGCTAGAAATCCTGAGCAGAATTCGTCACCCAAATTTGCTCCTCCTTCTTGGTGCATGTCCTGATCATGGATGCCTTGTATATGAATATATGGAGAATGGTAGCTTGGAGGATAGGTTACTCCAGAAAAATGGTACTCCCCCAATTCCTTGGTTTGAGAGGTACCAAATTGCTTGGGAAGTAGCCTCAGCTCTTGCCTTTCTTCACAGCTCAAAGCCAAAGCCTATCATCCATCGTGATTTGAAACCAGCTAACATCTTGCTTGACAGTAACCTTGTCAGCAAGATTGGTGATATTGGCCTTTCTACAGTGCTCCATTCAGATACGTCGTCTACCATGTACAAGGATACAGAGCTTGTTGGGACACTATGCTACATAGATCCTGAGTACCAAAGGACTGGATTAATATCTCCAAAATCTGATGTTTATGCTTTTGGAATGGTGATCTTACAGTTACTGACAGCAAAACCAGCTATAGCGCTTACTCATGTGGTAGAAACAGCAATGGATGATGGAAATTTACCAGGTATATTGGACCCAGAGGCAGGGAGTTGGCCACTTCAGGAGACACTGGACTTGGCACGATTAGCCCTGAGCTGTGCAGAGCTTCGGCGTAGAGACCGACCGGATTTAAAAGATCATGTGATTCCTGCACTGGAAAGATTAAAAGAAGTTGCTGATAGGGCCAGAGGTTCCAGTTCAAGTGTTAAATCCAAACCTCCAAATTACTTTATCTGCCCAATACTTCAGGTAGTAAAACAATCCATATTGATGATATCATATTATTACAGGTAAATTACCTTTAACTTCCCTTAATGTTTGATAATATAACACTCGGCACTCTTCTTGTTTAGAAATGACACTCGACTATCTGATAAAGGTATAAAAAGACTAATTTACCCATAACACTAATATGGTAGGTAAATGAGAAATAAGGGTAAATTGATATTTTCGTACCTTCATAATAGAGCTAAGTGTCATTTCAAAAATAAGAAGGGTATTGAGTGTTATATTACCAAATCTCAAGAGAAGTTAAGGTAATTTTACATTATTATTATCTATGGTACAATAGGAAAGGAAGAATGAGCTACCAATTTTGGATGAAAGATATTTTAGATTCTGTTAGAGGCTTTTACGAACTAAATTTCAAGTTATAACTGCTTTTCCTCTATGTTCTTGTAAGTTGTTTGAAATGGTTATAATTTTCGTGGATACAGGATGTCATGGGTGATCCTTGTGTTGCCGCGGATGGATATACTTATGATCGCAGAGCAATTGAAACATGGTTTCAAGAGAATGACAAATCTCCAATGACAAATATGGCACTACCACATAAGAATCTAATTCCTAATTACACACTTTTATCAGCAATTATGGAGTGGAAGTCCGGAGGAAAATGATATCAACTTCAGTCATTGTCAATTTTGGTGGAGTGTTGGCTTATTAGTTTCTCAATTGTAGAGCTTAGCTAAAAGAATTCTGTGTGTATGCTGTGTAGTAGTGTCTTATATGCAGATTTTGTCCCTTCTATCATTTTGAGCTTGCTGTCTGGTTAACTTGGTGAGGTTGATTTTCAACTGTAAATAAAATTGATTATATTGTTGGATGTACTTGATATATGAAGTCTGGTTCTTATTTTTGAAGGACGAATGTCACATCTCGCTACATTAGTGCCAAGTAGACACTGCATAGACATGACATGGCGCCCAATAAGCAAATCATCCAAGCAGACCATCCAAAGAGTTCCAGAAGGCTCTAGGGTTTTTTAGGTAACTCTTGTATATTCTTATACATAGTAGAATTCTCTAGAATCCTCTAGAGTAGTATGGAGAAATTTGTAAATTTTAGTAGGCTAGAATGTTCTGGATGCTAATTGTACACCGTTGGAACAAATCGATCCTAACCCTTCATTGTGGGGAGGAGGCCTATATAAACCCCTTACTCCCTCATTTGTAAACCATCTCACACAAGTTCTTGATAATAAGAGTTCTTTAGCATTTTCCAAGTTCTCTCTTGTCTAATTGCTAGCATTAGTCTCTTAACCTCTTATAAGAGGTGTGTCGGGGAAGGCTGACTTAGTTGGCAACCAAGGAAAGTGTTTTAGCTAAGTGCCGCACAACTCTTACATGTAAAAAAAGAGTAAGGTCATGACAAGAAGTTGAAAGAAATGATAGTAGTTCTGTCCCATTTTAAGAAAGGCATTGTGAGGAGATGCTCTAGACTAGGTATGTGTTACATAACAAAAGGAAATACTTACAAGATTTTACCTTTTCAACTAACCATCACATTCTGATATGGGATTCAAGTGAAACTAAAGTAACATCTTATCCCAAAGAGTTCTACTTACGTAGCCAATAGATAGCTATTTTATGTCAGTATATCTGAAATGTATAGTCTGGTTACTAGGGGTGTTCTTTAGGTTTGATTAACTTGTGAATCTACTCAATCCAATCTAACCTGTACATATTGAATTGATTTGGGTTGAGTTTACAGGTGGATTTAGGTTGAGTTTATATAACCACATGTATATATATTTTGTCAAAAAAAAAGTGTATATCATTAATTTTTTAGTAGTTCTCACTCTTCTAATTTGAAAAAAACAGGAGAAAAAATTAATTATTTATTCTTATAAAATTTATTTATTTTTTCAAAATTAGTTAATTTTTTCTTTTATGATATATTTTCCTTCTTGTTAAATTTAAACAAGAGTAAGAAAAATCATTACTTAGGCTTCATTTGTTTCGGGGGAAAATAATTTTGCATGGAAAATGTATTCTACAAAAAGTACTTTTTTAGAAAATAAGTTGAATTTTTGTTGTTTAAAATAACATTAAGATAGTTCAATTTAAACATTTTCAAAGATATTATATTTTAAAATAGTACCTTTTGATATTCAGTTTCTTTTTTGATGTCTCAAATAATTCTAAAACAATGTCTTATAATGGTACCAAAAAAGAAAAATGAAGTTTCACCATTATAAGATATGGTACCTCTATAGGTACCAAAAAAATAATTCACTCAAGATTTATATATCCATTCATAATAACATTTTTAAAGCACTTATAACAACTTTTGAATAGTCAATATAAAATTAACAAAAATATTTTTTATTTATACCAAAAATAATATTTTTTATTAACATAATAAAATATTTTTAAAAAATAAAACAAATACATAACTTACATTAATATAATTTAATTTTCTAATTTTAAAATGAATATATATATATATATATATTTTAAATTGCACGAAACCACTAAAAGATGGCTAATATAAATGCCCCAAAAAGTAACTTCCCCTACTAAAAAGGAAAAGTTACATTTCGCCTTAATAAAGAGAAAATTGAGTAGCATTTTCTATAATTAAGAAAGCATTTTTTTCTATTAAAAACTTTTCATTAAAACAAACATTGGAAAATTAAAAATTATTTTCCAAAACAAACAAACCTTTAATTTTCATTTCCCCTCTTTTCTCTCTCCTAAACTCCCAATTATGCCCTAAACTATGGTTACGTACTTACGTCACAGATACAAGGTGTTTATGCTCAAGAGTCAAGAATTCGACGAGGAGACTGCTTGAGGTCGAAGGTCTTCAATGGTGGAGGTGATCTTGAGAAAATCTGAATCTGGGTGAATACGTATTTTAGGTTAAGCACTAATTAATTTAAGAGTGAATTACCACTTTAGTTATTTAAGATGCGAATCCTCTAATTTTGATCCCTTTATTAAATTTATCAAATGGAAAAGTTGATGTGATACAAACAGCATTTGACATGACATGTCGCTAATGTGTCACGTGACCTTCCATAAGTATTTCGTCAGCTTTTCTGTCTATTGCATCTAACAGAGGGACCAAAATAAAACGATTTGCATATTTTAAAAACTAAATTGTTAATTCACTCTTAATTTAATTAGTGATATATATCCATTTTTATTAGAAAAGTTATATTTGATGAATATGAAAAATGCTATTTTTACAAACTTTATTTTTCTTAACTTTTACAAACTTATTCTATTTCTTTCTACATCATATTCATATAATCACATTAAGATTTAATATATCTCAATATGACATATAGTGAGTTTATGAAATTTGTGAGAGATAAAATTTATAAAAATAACATTTTTTTCCTTGTGAATTATCAATTGTTAATGTATAATAATAAATATCAATAGTACACACTCAACTCTTTAAGTTATTAAACTATTACAATCGACCTCATTCTATATTCAAAATGATACTTCTCTTTATTTGATTAAATTGACAAGCAATAAAAAATTATATTAAAGGAATATTTTGTTCAATTTGTATCCCCTCATGGTTAACATGAGCTTTTGATTTATATCAATTGAATAGTACTTTTTTTAATATAAAAATGAGTTAAGTTCATGAAAAATATCAGAACATATTTGTTTGGACTTAATAGAAAATACATTTCATACTTTTCTTTTAAAAAGAAGGCATTTTTTAAAAGTAGAAATTATTTTATGTTTGAATACCGTAACTAAGAAGGACTTTTGAATCAAAAAATAAAATAACATTCTCTCTTATATATCAACTTTTCCTTATGAAGGAAGTAAAAAATTTTGGCTTCTTTTAGAAGAGAAAAATTCCTTATTTTTTATTTCTCCTTTTGGGAGAAGGCAAAACAAACACTCATTTTTTTTCTTTTAAGAATGACTTATTTTTGAAAAAAAAATTATTTACTCTCAAAATAAGTCCATACAAATAGGGCTTAAGACAAGTATATTTTATCTTTGAGTAAAATACACTTAACTTTCATAAGGTATTAAAGTATTACAATTCACCACATTCTACATGCAAAAGTCACTCTTCTCCATTTGACTAAATTGACTAATGGTAAACTTATAATATACTAATTGGATATTCTGTTTAACTTGCATTTAACCATAGTTAACATGACATTTTTAATTTGTAACACTTAAATGACATTCTTTTAATATAAAAATGAGTTACAATCAATAAAAATATTATAAAATATGTGTCTTTTACCTTTTTAATATAGATAAAAAAAAAGATAAGAACAACTAACTCTTTAGAAATATCATATGCATCCGTTACCTAGAAGCCATAATTGCAAACCAAAAATTGTTTTAATTAAAAAAAAATTGAATTAGTAGTGTGTTAATACACGCCAAATAAAGTCATGTTTTTCTTTTTGTTTAAGATGATGCATAAAATCTTGGAAGGTCTTGAGATGAATTTAATTACTTTAGGCTCCATTTGTTTCGTTGTAATTTTTTCTCCAAAAGAAGTTTTCAACATAAAAGAATTTTCTAATATTTGTTTTGCTAAAGATTTTTTTTATATTGTAAATTTTGCTCTAGTGTTTCAAGGAAAGATTTTTCTTAAAATAGGTAAGGACACCATTTCTAAGTTTTGTTTAAATGCCTTACTTTTAACAAATTACCATTCTCTACCTTGATCATTATTGTCACAATCATTTAATTAGGTGACTTGAGGTCAAGCTTGGATCTAAGAAAGAATTTTGAAAATGAGTCAAACTCAAACCAAAGCTCAAGCATTTGGGTCAAGATTAGGTCCGTATAAAAATCTTGAAAACTAGTCAAGTTTGGGTTTGAACTTGAACTTAAGAATTTCTATTGGCTAAGTTTAAGATGAAATAATGATTTTAAAAATGAGAGGGTCATAGACCTAACTTTTTTCTTTATTTTATTTTTATGAAAAGTTAAAATCATAATACCATCATCACTGTTATCACTACTAGCATCCATCTCGCTATCAATATTAATTGCCATTGTTGAATCATCAACTATCATCCATAAACTAATTTTTTCTTCCATGTAAAACAAAAGAAAATTTTTTTAGTGGAAAAACAATAAAATATTTTTAAAATATTTTTTAAGGAATAAAATAAATTTTTTAAAATTATATTTGGACGAAATAAACAGAGCCTTAAAGTAAAATATTGTAAAATTTTAAATATGGTCAACCTCAAGTATATATGAGGATAATTTTTTCTAACTTTGAGAAAGCCTTTAAAATTTTATGACAAAAGAGCTTACTTTTTTAAATAATAGGGTAAAATACACTCAACTCTTTTAAGTTATTAAACTATTATAATTGGCCTCATTCTATATTCAAAATGATACTTTCCTTTATTTGATTTAATTGACATAAAAAAATATATTAAAGGAATATTCTGTTCAATTTATATCCAATCATGGTTAACATGAGATTTTGATTTATATCAATTGAATAGTACTTTTTTAATATAAAAATGAGTTAAGTTCATGAAAAATGTAAGGGCACATTTGTTTGGACTTAATAGAAAATACCTTTAAAACTTCTCCTTTAGAAAAAATATATTTTTCAAAAGTAAAAGTTGTTTTATAATTGAATGCAATAACTAAAATTAACTTTTGAATCAGAAAATAAAATAACATTTTTTCTCATATATTAACTTCTCCTTATGAAGGAATTTTGGCTTTCTTTAAAAGGAGAAAAATTTCTTATTTCTTATATTTTCTTTTGAAAAAAGCCGAAACAAATACAAATTTTTTTTTTCTAAGAATGACTTATTTTTTGTAAAAAAATTACTTATTCTCAAAATAAGTTCATACAAATAAGGCCAAAGATAAGTGTATTTTATCTTTGAATAAAATACACTTAACTTTCTTAAGGTATTAAAGTATTATAGTTCACCGCATTCTACTTGCAAAGTCACTTTTCTCCATTTGACTAAATTGATTAATGGTAAAGTTAAAATAAAATAACAGGATATTCTGTTTAACTTACATTTAACCATAGTTAACATCACATTTTAAATTGTAACACTTAAATGACATTCTTTTAATATAAAAATGAGTTACATTCAAGAAAAATATTATAAAATATGTGTCTTTTACCTTTTTACAATAGATAAAAAAAAGATAAGGACAACTAATTCCATACAAATATAATATGCATCCCATCACCTAAAAACCACAATTGCAAACCAAAAGTTGTCGTACTAAAAAAAAAATTTAATTAGTAGTGTGTTAATACACGCCAAATAAAGTCATGTTTCCTTTTTTATTTTATTTAAGATGTTGCAAAAATCTTTGAAGGTTTTGAAATGAATTTAATTATTTTAGGCTCCATTTGTTTCGTTGTAATTTTTTCCTCGAAAAATGTTTTCAACATAAAAGAATTTTCTAGTGTTTGTTTTGCTAAACATTTTTTTTTAATATTGTAAATTTTGTTTTAGTGTTTCAATGAAAGATTTTTCCTAAATTAGGTAAGGAAACCATTTATAAATTTTGTTTAAACACTTTACTTTTAACATATTACCATTTTCATCGTTATTGTCACAATCATTTAATTTGGTGGGTCAAGCTTGGATCTAAGAAAGAGTTTTGAAAATGAGTCAAACCCAAACCCAAACCCAAACCCAAGCACTGCCATTTGGGTCAAGATTAGGCCCATATAAAAATCTTGAAAACGAGTTATGCTTGGCCCTGAACTTAAACTTAAGCATTTCTATTGGCTAAGTTTAAAATGAAATAATGATTTTAAAAATGAGAGTGTCACAGGCCTAACCTTTTTTTTTTTTATTTTAGAAAAGTTAGAATCATGATACCATCATCATTGCTATCATGACTAGCATCCATAAAATAATTTTTTCTTCCATATAAAACAAAAGAAAACTTTTCTAATTCTTTTAGTAGAAAAAAATAAAAAATTGTGGAAATATTTTTTTAAGTAATAAAAGAAAATTTTAAAAATTATTTTTGGACGAAATAAATAGAGCCTTAAAGTAAAATGTTGCAAAATTTTAAATATGCCCACCCTCAAGTTTATATGAGGATCATTTTTCTAACTTGGAACAAGCTCTTAAAATTTAGTGACAAAAGAGAAAGGTACAAAACTTACTTTTTTTAAAAATCGGGTAAAATACACTCAACTCTTTATGTTATTAAACTATTACATTCTACCTCATTCTATATTCAAAATGATACTTGGATTTATTTGATTAAATTGCCCAACAATAAGAAAATATATTAAAGGAATATTTTCTTCAATTTGCATCCAATCATGGTGAACATGAGCTTTTGATTTATTCAATTGAATAATACTTTTTTTAATATAAAATTGAGTTAAGTTCATGAGAAATATAAGGGCATGTTTGTTTGGATTTAATACAAAATATCTTTTATGCTTTTCCTTCAGGAAGGTCTTTTTCAAAAGTAAAAATTGTTTTGTATTTGAATGTAGTAACTAGGAATGCATTTTGAATTAAAAAATGAAATAACCTTCTATCTTATATATCAACTTCTGCTTATGAAGGAATTTTGGCTTCCTTTAAAAGGGAAATTTTTTTTTTATTTCTCCTTGTTTCTCCTTTTGGGAGAAGTTGAAACAAATACTTTTTTTTTTAAGAATGACTTATTTTTAAAAAAACATTACTTATTTTTAAAATAAGTTCATATAAACAGGGCCTAAGACAAGTGTATTTTATCTTTGAGTAAAATACACTCAACTTTCTTAAGGTATTAAAGTATTACAGTTCACCAAATTCCACTTGCAAAGTCACTCTTCTCAATTTGACTAAATTGACTAATGGTAAAGTTAGAATATACTAACGAGATATTTTGTTTAACTTGCATTTAACCATAGTTAATATGACATTTTAATTTGTACCACTTAAATGACATTTTTTTAATATAAAAATGAGTTACGTTCAAGAAAAATATTATAAAATATGTGTCTTTTACCTTTTTACAATAGATAAAAAAAAAAAAAAAGAACAACTAACTCTTTAGGAATATAATATGCATCCCATTACCTAAAAGCCATAATTGCAAACAAAAAGTTGTTGTAATAAAAAAATGAATTAGTAGTGTGATAATACACACCAAATAAAGTCACGTTTCTTGTTTTTTTGGTTGTTTAAGATGTTGCATAAAATCTTGGAAGGTTTTGAAATTAATTTAATTATTTTAGGCTCTATTTGTTTTGTTGTAATTTTTTCTTCTAAAAATGTTTTCAACATAAAAGAATTTTCTAGTGTTTTTTTGCTTAAGAAATTTTTTTTAATATTGTAAATTTTGCTTTACTGTTTCAAGGAAATATTTTTCTTAAAATAGGTAAGGAAACAATTTCTAAGTTTTGTTTAAACACCCTACTTTTAGCAAATTACCATTTTCTACCTTCATCATTATTGTCACAATCATTTAATTTGGTGACTTGAGGTCAAGCTTGGATCTAAGAAAGAAATTTGAAAATGAATCGAACCCGAACCCAAACCCAAGCTCAAGCATTGGGGTCAAGATTAGGCTTATATAAAAATCTTGAAAACGAGTCAAGCTTGAGCCTGAACTTGAAACTTAAGCATTTCTATTGGCTGAGTTTAAGATTAAATAATGATTTTAAAATTTAGAAGGTCATGGGCCTAACCTTTTTTCTTTTATTTTAATTTTATGAAATGTTATAATCATTATACCATCATCACTGTTATTACCACTAGCATCCATCTCGCCACCAATATTAACCGCCATTGTCGAACCATCAACTATCATCCATAAAATAATTTTTTCTTCCATGTAAAACAAAATAAAAAATTTTGAGTTTTTTTTAGTGGTAAAACAATAAAAAATTGTGAAAATAATTTTTTAAGAAATAAAAGTAATTTTTTTAAAATTATTTTTTGATGAAATAAACAAAGCCTTAAAGTAAAATTTTGCAAAATTTTAAATTTGGCTAGCCTCAAGTATATATGAGGATCATTTTTTTGCATAGGGATCCCATGCAGTTGGGCTTCCAACCGCATGGGATTCGGTTGGAAGTTCAGGGCCGTCCAATCTAATTTGGATGGCCATGATTTTTTAAGAAAAAAAATCTTTTTAAAAAGGTATTCGAAATACGTGTAATATAAAAAAAATAAAAAACACAAGGTTGAATCGTGGCCGTCCAACACGCGATGGACGACCACGATTTGATAGGATTCCGTACAGTCGGCATGTGACTCTACGGGATCCGGATCCCATTTTTTCTAACTTTAAACAAGCTCTTAAAATTTAGTGAAGAAAGAGAAAGGTACAAAACTTACTTTTTTAAACTTGAAGCAAGTTTCTAAATTCTAGTAACAAAAGAGCACACTGAGAAGCTTGTTCTTTTCGATTTGGAAATGTCTGAGCTTATACATAAGTTTCCTCTTAAACCAATTTCCCTTTTGCATTCCTTTTCTTATATCATAAGGCAGACAAAGCTAAATTGCAGAAATTTGATAATATAAAAGGAAATGACTTTGATAATGCATTGCTATAAACATTTATAATTTAACATAACTCATTTTTATATTAATAGTGTCATTTAATTGTATAAATCAAAAAATCATTTTAAGATAGTTAAATACATGCAAGTTAAATAAAATATTCCGTTAACATATTTTGATTTTATCATTAATTAATTTAGTCAAATCGAAGAGAGTGTCATTTTGCATGTAAAATAGAATGGAGTCTAATATTTTAATACCTCAAGGGAGGTTGAGTGTATTTCCCCCTTTATCTTTTTACAATAGATAACAAAATTAGAACACTCCTTTAAAAACATAACATCCATTTCATTAGCTAGCTAAAAGCTGCCATTGCAAATTAGAAGTTGTCGTAGCCTAGAAAAAAAAAACTTCACAAAAATAGTGTGCTAATGCACCTAGATAAAGTCGTGTTTTTAATCTTTTTTGTTTTTTGGTTTAAGGTGTTAAATAGAATCTTTGAGGTTTTTGAAATAAATTTATGTACTTTTAAAGTAAGAAATTGCAAACTTTTCAAATATGGCTAACCTGAAAGTATGAGGCTCGCTCTTTCAAACTTTGAGCAAGCCTCTAAATTCCAGTAACAAACCAGAAAGGTACAGAGCCTTTTCTTTTAAAATTTGAGCAAGTTTTTGATACATTAGAAAAGAAAAACGAATATCACAAGACATGATCATAAAATACAATATATTTAAAGATATTTGAATGGAATTATTCTTAATATTTTTATTATTAATATAATATTTTTTTGTAAAAAATGAAAGACAAAAAGATTAATAAAAATTTTAATATTTTTAAAATTATTAATACTATTTTAGGTCTTGAGAAAGAAACTCTAAAAAATATGAATTATTAAATCATGTTATTAAGTAGGATTTATTTTTATTTTGATAATTTTTATTCAATAGGATTGAATACCATTTGAAAGTCAAGGAAAAACCAAGAAGGGGTGAATTAGTGTTTTTATAAAATTTATTGTAAAATTGATGTCAAAAAGATTTCTTTCAAATAGAGATATGAGTGAGCCTAAAAGTGTTTTTATTAAAAGATTTTAATAAAGTAGTTCACAAAATATTTTAGTTGCCAAAAACTTCTTTTGTGACCCTGAAAGAGTTTTTAGTCGCCTAAAAGTGTTTTGAACAATTATCCACCTAAAACCCTTTTTAATATAACTAGAAAACTATTTTAGTACTTCAATTCAATTTTCAGATTGAAATACTAAGTTATTAGAGGTTTAAAACAGTAGGGAGAGAGAATTGACACATGAGACTTATACTGGTTCAACCCATATTATGGGAACCTACATCTAGTCTCCTTGACTTACAAGGAATTTTTCCATTAATCTCCTGAACAAATTACAACGTAGTTTTCCTTAATCACTAGTAATAAGTAGTTTTCCTTGGTCACCACAAACAAGAAGGTTTTCTAATGCTCACCAACAATGACATACAGTGATTCACCCATCACCGATTAGTTTTTCAAGCTCACTAACAACTTATACCAGTGGCTCCTCACCATAAGTACAAACACAAAAATATTCAAGATGAAGAAAACATTCTCTCTAAAAGAGTAAAGACAATCATATAAGCACACTCTGATTTTCTCTTACAATATATTTCATAACTAAGGTGAAAATTAGATGAACAAAGAACAAATGAATACTGCTTCACACTTTCAAATTTGCTTCAAAAAGCAAAAATGTAAACCTTAAAAATTAGGAGTGGAAGAACTCACAATGACTATTTTGGCTTGGTTCTTCTATAAGTCTCTTTAGCACCAACTCTTTCTTTTCATCATTCTTCTCTTTTCAAGATAGTCATTGAGGGTGAACTTATGTCTATTATATCTTCAACGCCTTTCACGTCTATTCTTAGGTAGGTTGTAAGTTCTCGTTCCAATGTCTTGCAGTAGCCTTTTTCTCCATTGAGCTTTCCCTTTCCATAACCCATTGATGCTTTGTGTGCTTCAAGTATGTTGAGTGGCCTCTAATACTTTTGTGCATAGTGGATATATTGATCAGGGAAGATCTTATCAGTATAACTAGTTAATATGCGTGGCTGCACCTTGATCCTTCATGCTCCTCGTGATTTGTTCTAAAAGACTCCCATCCTTGCTATTCCTTTCTCCCAAGTCTGCTTCAATAAATGCTTTCTTTCTTTTCATTTATTGCTTGTCAACTCCTTATTAAATGCATTCCTTTCACCTTAGGCTGCCTCCTGTATGCCTTGCTTAGTGTTGTCCATTTCTTGTGCTTTTTTACTTCTATGCCCTTGTGACTTCTTTTTTTCTTCATAAGTGCCATTTTTGCTTCTAGCACGTAGTAATGCCTTTTCGTTTTGCATGTTTTGACTTTTCCATGTAAGCTTGGCTTTGACCTTGCTGACTTCCAACAGTACTTCACGTGAGCATGTCTTTTGTTTCTTTTGACTTTTTCTACAGTATGCCAAGCAAATAAGTAAGATATATGTGAGGCATAACATGTATTATTTTCTTTTTAGTCACTTTGCTATACTGTATATAATGAAAAATAAATTTGGTATAGCAAAAAAAACCATGTTTTGTACTTTTGTGAATTTGTGCGACATCATTTAAAACACTACATAATTTAGGTTGTGAAACGTTGGAATTAACAATCTCCCCCTATTTTTATGATGTCGCACAAATAGTCAAAAATAAAAATTTTGGGAAGATATATCACAGAGAATGTTAACTGAGTTGTAAGTTTAAGAATATCTCCTTGTTTTTAACATTATTTGCTCTCCCTGAATGATTGCTGCTCCCCCTAATAATTGCATTTTCATGGCAATATGCCATTTACTTACCTTCTTTGCATATTTCTTAAGAGTAAATACAAATACAAGTAGATATAAAGCACATATTTCTCCCCCTTGACTCATGAAAATAGGGGACTGCAACCTCTACAAATTGTCCAACAATATCCATCATAGCAACATTCATTCATAACTTGTCCAAATATAGCATAGGCTATCCATGACAAATATCATATTAATTATAACAGTTAAGCAGTATTCATCAAAAATATCAGTGATACACTATTATTTGACCAAAAATTTACCCCAACAGTATTTATCCATTAGTTTAAAATAAAACTTATTAAAATATTCATACAGGAGTTTAATATCAGTATCTAAACAGAATTGTAAGAACAACATGAACAACATTTAGTAGAAACATTTGTAAACATCAAACAATGAATTTGAGGCTTTAGGAACAACCCTTGCTTGATGAAGTTGAGGTGGGAGTGACAACACGAAGAATGTAACCAAAAAGTGGTTTGAGTGGTAGTTCAAAATTGTTCAATTGCTTTCTCGAAGTTTCGATTTTGCTCAACCACTTCGGCTTTGATCTCTAAAGCTCAAGTCATTATCACCATGTTCCTCTGTTGTTGTTGAACTTGTCCAGTAAGATTATCTAAGTTGTTCTCAATCCTTTGAAAGGCCATCAAGGCTTCTCTATCTTTGGAATAGAGGCTTCAAGAGCAAGAAGAGGTGCAGTTGGTTGAGGTGGTGGTTGTGTAGGAGCAGTAGAAGGTGTGGCTTGTGATGTACCCAAATTATCATGATACCTACTCACCATTCATTAAAAGATAGTTGGTATGACCAAAAGTAGTTGCATTATAAGCTGGGATTCTAGTCCTTTTGTGAATTAGTGGCTACCTAACTTTGAAAAACTTAAACACCTTAGTGAGAAGCATTCCATAAGGGAGGCTACCTATGGGGTCTAAGTCTTTTGCACTTTCAACCATATAATTCAGGATCCATGTGGACAAGTTTACTTTTAGTTTCGTGACAAGATAGTATAGAAGAAACACTTCCCTTTTATTCAGAGTATCAAAGGATTTTGTTCTTGGTAAGATTGTGGAACCAATAATATGGGCCATTATCCTAAATTTAAAGGGAAGAGCAACTACCATAAATGAGTTTCTAGTGTACATATATTGTCTTTCAATTAGAAAATCTTTAATTTCATTGTAGGATTTTTCAAAATCAGAGGCCCAGGTGTTTTTAAAGAACCAGTTATTACCCTCAAAGTTCATACCTAAAATTCTCTTCAGAAATGTTTCATTGAGAAATATAAGAGTACATTCACAAGGAATTCTAGACCATCATCATTCACTTTTAAATTTGTATAGAACATTAAAACAAAATCATCATAAATAGGTTCATTAATTTCAAACAGAAGGTTCCAATTCTGAAAGTAAAGTTCCCTGATATCAAATTTGTCTTGTTCTAGGACATTAAAATCAACTATCCTATCAGTGGCCATGGGTTTCTAACAGAAATGTTTTTCATAATTAAGGAGTATTTTAAGTCACAAAACATTTCTTGGGAATTTCTGGATTCTGGGTTACCTTCAGATTGTTTCTATTTGGAGAGGGAGATGGTGGATCTATTCTATTTGGAGAGGGAGATGGTGGATCTATGCCAAACAAACAAAACCCTAAAAAAGTACTGATATGTTGGATCCACCAATATTTATCTTACCAATAAAATAAAAATAAAAATACAATGGCAAAAATTTACGAGAATGGATTGTCATTCCAATTATATGGGATGTTGGTGTGCAAATTTTAAATACTCGCAAGTGCACAAATCACTAATAGTCTAATGATAAGTTTACTCTGAGGTCAATCTCTTAAGGAATTGCATTGGTCTAACTTTTTAATTATTTTCTTTAAAAAACTAAATTTACCAAACACTAAAAATTAAACAAAACCAAATAAAATAAAATAAAATAAATTGAATAAAATAAAATCCTAAACACTCTAATCAAATTGTTACGAAGGTTCAAAATTAATTAAACTCACTAAACTAGAATAATGCAAAATAATAACTTAAACTGAATTAAATTTTATGAAGACTAATAGGGTTTAGCTAACTAACCAATCATGTATTGAAATATTAAGTGGATTAAACTAAAATTCTTAAGTTGAGATTATTGATTTTTTTCACTAAAGCTAGAGAATCTAGATGATCACGGATAGTCCTCACTTACAATTAACTAATTAATTTCTTTGATCCAGATAATTATTTAGTTAATGGGATTTAGCACAAGGAAAAATTACACAACCATCTAAATTAAATCAAATCAATGAATTTAATTTAAACTCTTGTTCAAGAGAGCTTAATTACATGCAAGTGATGTGTCTAACACCTAATTCTCATATCCCAATTTTAATCACAAATTAGAGATGATCACTCTACAATTTATAATTAAACTGGATAAACAACAATGAATAAGAAATAATCTAAACTTGCATTAAAAACAATCCACCAAAATATTCAATACACTCATGTAGCTAAACTAAACACACACAATATGTTTAGCCTCTCATAATTAAATTTAATCTAATAAACTTCATTATAAAAATCTCAAACATATTGCAAAAACATAAAATAAAAATAGAAGATGAAAATCTTTCCCCTGCTGCAACAATAATGGCGTGAACTGTGGTAGTGGTGGTCGGCGATGATCACGCAATAGCTTGTGATGGCGATGAGATGAGATACGACGTGAGTTGTGCAAGGGAGAAGAGAGGAGAAAAGAAAGAAAAAACAAAAGGGAAAAAGTAAAAGAAGATGATGGTATATGATTCCTAATGGAGATAGGGAGGAAAAGGAAAGTCCTAATGAGAGAAGGAAATTGATGGAGGAATTTTGCTGGAAAAGGATAGCAACAATCCTAGTGGAAGAAGGAAATTGAGAAAATTTTTTTTATTATTTTGTTTAGAAATAAGATTTCAAACTCTTCTTGGACACTTCCTGCAAATACACAAAATACAACTCAAAGTAATATAATTCTAAAACAAAATGTATAAAAAATAATAAAAATTATAGCAAAATAATAGGATAAATATTGATCTATCAGATATCCCCGAAGGGACTTATGAGAATGGATTGGAACCGAGATAATAAAATCCAATTATTTGATTGATGATGATTCATGATACAGAATATCATATGAACGAATGGGTCGGCTGAAGAGTAAGAATCTAGAAAAAATTATGAGAGGGACATGTCTAGGTATGTCCAACACAAGTTCGAACATGTTTGATACAGCATTTCTTTCGGTGTTTGTTCATAGTGAATAGAGCTGCTCCCAAGATTATCCCACCTATGTCATTTTATATCTATAAATTTTGTGAATTTTGTGAATGTACAAGTTTTTTTACGAATAGGTATTTGTAAGGTGTTTCCTATACACCAAGTTCTATTCAGACCTTTAAGATTTTTGTTATGTATTTGAAATTTTTTGTAGGTACCCATGTTAAAATTTAGATTGTTTCATTTTTTATCTTCTTAGTTTGTTAAAATTACAATTTTGGTTAATCTAGTTTCATTAAAATTATATATAATTTTGGTCCCTTAGGATGAAGATATGAGGACCAAAATTACAATTTTAAAGAAATTAGGAGAACTATATTGTTCATGGTAAAATTAAGGAATCAAAATTACAACTTTGACAAACTATGATGACAAAAAATGTAATCAAGCCTAAAATTTTTTTAAAACTTCCGACAAATTTTTTTTATAAAAATTAATTTTTACAAATTTTGTAAAAAATTGTTAGTCACTCATCATGTAATATGATGATATAAGTGACATGAGATGAGTAGCTAACAAAGCTTTTTATGAGATTTGTGATGTTAATTTCAGTAGAAGGAGCTTTTCTCTTTAACTTATTAACTTAATAGATAAGAAATAATAACTAGTTCAAAACAAATGAATATCCAATTTCACACTGAATACTCAGTCAAATGTCATTTAATATATCTAAACAATCATTGGTGAATATCCATGTTCCCTTCAATAAACAACTGAATACCTAGTCATGTAATACTATGGACAGAGTCATGTAATATTGAATATTCAAAAGAAGCATAAGAACTGAGCAAGTTAAACATCACTCACGGTTCACATTAATTCACGTTTCATATAATGATTAAAAATGACTCTACCTCATTATAGCACCAGTACTCACAAAACAAAAAAAAATACTAAAAAAATCTGCCATTTGACATTATTGTCTTTTTAATTATAATATTTTAATCTTCATAGGAAGATGGAGTTTTTCTTTTTGCTGGTATAGTGAGTGGGGAAGTTATTTGTGTACATCTCAACTAATATAATTTTTTTATATAGTTTTGCTGAAAAAAATAATAGTTAGAATTCAAAAAAATATACTTAATTACATATCACATGCTCAATGATGGATCTAACAATTACTTAAGAGGATTGAATTGAGTGAGAGAGGAAGAGTTTAAAAAAATTTAGTAGAACCCCAGAAGAAAAATGATAGGCCAAAAAAAATAAGGGAGGACTTACATAAAAAATTAAGATATGATAATCTTATTCCTCTACTTATTATCATTATTATCATAAATTTACAAACATAATATTAGAAGAGGAGGGAATCCATTCATGCTCATTTGTATCATAGGCTAACTTCTTTTTTTGTTTTTTTTGAATATGAATATATGAAATATCTATGCATCTTTTATTACGGTATTTTATACTCATCTATCGATATGAATATATCATATAGTTCCTAAACTTCCATATAAAAAATAATGTTTTTATTTTCAAAATTGTGTATATATATATAGTGATTATGTTAAATGATTTCTCCCCAATATTTGTTGAGAAAAAATAAGTATCATTAATTAGTTGTGAGGTTCACTCATCTACCAAAGGAATGATTAAATTCCAATCAATTCTCTAGAGAAAGCTTGAACTTATCTTGAAATTATAATTATAACAAGTTTTAGTTAAACGAGGCCTAGCTTGAGCATACTCAATTACTAATCAGTAATTGGTGAAGACCTGAGAAGAATGCATGGGATTGTGCTTGTTTTGACTTTTGAGCCTCCCAGTTAAAGTAATGATGTTAATAATGTAAAGAAGCACCACTTATTTTTCTTATGGAGATTTTTAACCTACCATCTTACATTTAAAATGGTAAACTGTGCAGTTACTTACAAATGGTGATTGCAATACTTTTGTTGTGCATGTGAATCTCTGCGTGGGGCCCATATGCATAATAAGGGCAACAATGCCCTTTTCTTATATATATTTTATGTTCTATATTTAGACCATATACCTAAGAGAAGGTATGAAACTTATAATTATGTTTTAATCGATATTTTAAAAATCAGACTAGATATTGAATTAATAGGGGATTGATTTATGATTTACGATTTACTGATTTGATTGTGGTCAAATTGGGGTTGGGCGGTATTAAAAAATAGTTTTAATTTATATAATATTTAATAATATATGATAATGAAGTAAATAAATAATTTAAAATAAAAATAATTAATAACTATTTTTAAATAAAATTTTAAGAGTTTTTATTAGTAAGTTTCTTAATTGCTTTAATAATAATTTATAGATAAAAGAAAGTATTTTATTAAATATTTTATGGTTATTTTGCAATAAGCTTAATGACGCTTTTGATCTCCTAATATATTTAAAGTTTCAATTTGAATAAATTTGTCCTTAGTTACAGATTTATTTGTGGTTAAATAAAGGACCAAATAAGAACTTTAATAAAATTAAAAAGACAATTATTTAAATTAAAATTAAGGGACAAAATTTAAACTTTTGGTATACTTAAAGTACCAAAAGTGTGGTTAACCCTTTGCAATACTAGTGAATATAGACTTGATGATTCATTGGCAACAGTGGCGGATCTTCAATAAAATTAGTAGGGGGGCGAAACCTAACTTAATTTATAGTCCGCATAATTCTTAAAACAAGTAAAATTATATAAAAAATATTTTTTAATATAATTAACAATTATTGATTATCATAAAAGTATCTAATTTGTTTGAGGCATTATAAGAAATTAAAACAAAATATTATATCAATTTTGAATTAAATAAAAGATCCTTGTTTTATTTTATGTTGAGTTGTTTTACTTTAGCAAGTCATATGAGATTTTTGTTAAATTTTTTTTGGTTTATTATAAATAGTATAATAGAGTTGAAAGATTTTGTAGGTATATAAATTTTGTTTATAATTGAGTGAGGAGATAAGTGTTGAAGTGGCAAAGATAAGCAACAGTAACAATATATCAAAACATAAAAAGAGAAGAACTTCCAACTAAAAGTTG
>JASKGM010013868.1:0-74191 GCA_034509205.1 Ceratonia siliqua
TTATTATTTTTAAAAATAGTTTTTGAAAACAACTCTAAAAAATAGTTTTATAGAATAAAAAAACAAAAAACTTGTTTAGATAAAAATATTTTTCATCAATGTTTTTTCATGTTTTTTAGAAAACAGATGACAAAAACAAGCCAAAACACAAAAAAATTATTTTTGTTTTTTTTGTTTTCTAGTTACTGTTTTCGGAAAACAGTTTTTAAAACAACTGATGAAAACAGTTACCCAAATGAGTTTTTTTGTTCTCGCTGAACAAAAAAACAGTTTTTGAAAACACTTCCAAACACCACCTTAGTTCTTCCCAAAATCTTAAAACCCGAAAAATAACCTAATCAATTCTTTACCCATTTGAACCAAAGTAGAAAAAGAATGCTAAAGGCACTACCCAAAGCTTTATTTGGAGGAAGAACTTACCATACTCCCTTTTTATCTTTCCATGAATTACCAAATAGGAACCGTAGAATTACAAATTAATTGGGTAAAAATGAAGAGTCTATATCTAAACCATGGTTGGAAGGTGAAAATCAAAGCAAAACTTATCACTAGAGATAAAAAATCTTGTTCCTGAGTAGGATCCCCAAGTTCTCTCCAAGCTCTCTTTGTTATAAATTCTTGGAGCGTCTACCCCTTATAATTTTTTTTTTCTGTTTCGCCATAGTTTGTTCAATCGAACCATGACCACTGGTCAACCGAGGTTACTAAATGGAACTAAACAACATTATGGCTGCCGCCTTTATATTTTAGTACTAACGCAGCTTACTCAGCACCTTCTCAACTTATTTACATTCTAGTCACTTAAGTAAATGTCCTCATTTTCCTTTAATTTATATTTACTTCTCCATTAAATGTAAATAAGGGAACTCCCTCCATTTGGATTCAAGAAAAATATCAAAAAAATATAAATCTCTCAAATGATTAGAAGTTAGGTTATGGGTTCTAGTTCAAAAATGAAAACTTCTAGTTTTTCCTAAACTCGCAACCTTAGAATGAACCCAAGTTGTTTCCAAAGTTTATGTTTAGGCTAGAGGTTTTCTAAATAGAAATGTTTGAGCCCAAGCCCATTTTCAAAAATACTTACTTGGATTTGAATAAAAATGTTCATATGTGGGCCTGAGACTAAGTCCAACTCATTTTCAAAAGTCTTATTTAAGCCCAATTTCAACAAAAATGGAAATAAATAAGCCCAAGCCTAACTTATTTTAATTTTAAAAATGTCTATTTAGATTCAAGCTTATCCCATGGTGGCTGACAAATAGTACCTACGAGTGGTGGTGGGCTAATAAAAGTATGCTAATCTAAAGTATAAACTACTTATCGGGAATTTTATTTGGCTTATTTGGCCCTGCACAATGAAAATAATCTATGGTGCTCTCATATGAGAAAAGTTTCCCTTACAAAGTTATCACTTACAATGTATCACACACACATTTCGCATTAAAATAAACAGGTGTTGGGATGAGTGAGATGAGTGATTGATGTGAAATGAATAGTTAAGAAAAAATTTTGTGAGACTTTGTCAAAGGAGCATTACCGCTCTCATAAACCCCACTCCATCTTTTATTATTTTTATTATTTTAAAGGATTGGAATGTAGAAATAGAGAAATAGAATAGAATATCCATTAATCAACCATTGGGTGTCATTTGGAGATAACTTTTTTTAAGTATTTTTTTTATGTAGTCTTCATTCAGACTATGGATTAGAGGTAAAAACTATAACCCAAAACCATTTAACCACCCTAACCTAATCAACTCAACCAAACCCAACCATTTAAGTTTATTGGTTAAATGGGTTGGGTTATTAAATTAATCATTTAAGTTTGGGTTTTAGTGGGTCAAATCCTATTAACCCACTATACATAATGACTTATAGCTATTTTTGGTAAATGACATGTCAAAATTTATAACTAAGGCATATTATGCATGTGACATTTGAAGTTCTAGTGGTTTTAGCATTTTTTTTAAGTTTTAAATTTGTGCACAAATCCTATACTTATGGGGCGTTTGGTACATGAGACTTTTTTTTGCTTCCGGGAAACATGATTCATGGAATCTTGTTTCTGGGAATCTTGTTCCCATGAATGTTAGAAATTGTATTTGGACAGTCTTGCATATTCCTGGGAATGATGGACATTTCCATGTTTGGTCTATGATGTGTGATTTTATTTCACTTCTTTTATTAGGCTTTAGTGTTTTATTCTAGGTTGTTCTATATGTCCTGAGTTATTTTATCTATAATTTTAGGTGTGTTTTGCATTCATTTAATTAAATTTTGGTTGTGTTTGTTACTTTTAGGTGTTTAAGTGTTGCTTCGAGCTGATTTTAGGCTGATGGAAGAGAAATACATTGGGCCTAAGTTTAAAGAGTTAATTGAAATTGGGCTAGTTACAGCAAATCAGAACATTGTCTACTGTTTGAACTATATCTAGAGTTATAGACCTCTATTTAAAGTGTTCTTAGGCTCATTGGAAATATAAGACAACAACCTATAACCTTTATGAAGGGTGCAAGACCCAGATATGATGCTGGGAAGCAAAACAGCAAACCCGAGGCATTTAAATATGTTAGAAGCATAATAGTAATCCAAGTTTTAAGTTTGTAGCTTGTATCTGGAGCTCCGGAAGTGAAAATTTAGTAAACCTAGATTTGTTAGAAACTTGAGAAGGAATTCTACAACTTCCATGTAGAGCTTAATACCAAATTATGCCATCTGAATACTCGAGTAATTGCCTGAAGTTATTGAATAAAACCAAAACTTGTTAGTATATCAAAGGAAGGTACAAAACTATACCAACCCACCAGGCTACCAAATCGTAGCTCAATGAACCTAAAATGTAGCTTTAGCCTAAACCCAAAAAATGCATAGCTTAAGGGAGTTAAATCAAATCAACACAGCAGTAAATCCAAAACCAAATTACAAAGTAGCCTTCCAAAGCCTATTCAATGCACTAGCAATTGGATCCAAGACACATTCCTTTCACTCACCTTAACACACAGATTCTCTAGGAAGATTAAAACGTAGTAGGAACACAATTTCACCCCAAAATGACACACATGATTTGAGGAGACTTTTGTGTACTAAAGTGTTGATGCAGTAGCACTCTCATTGCCATAGAACGATGTCACTTCGCTAGGCCATTCCAGCAACTGTTGGATTGAAAATGTAGGCAACTTGTACAACTAACAAAAAGCTATGTTTTATGGGCAGAGCACTTAGGTTTTATTTTTAGGAAGCAACCATTCAAGGTCTCATTCTGGAGCTTTTTAGAAGGCTAAACTGGTGCTGAAAAAAGGAAAAATAAGAAGGGATTCTTGAGGAACTTTTAGAGGAAGAATGAGCAATAATTTTGAGAAGAAGAGGTTTATCTTCATCTTCTATTGGATTTTTCCTTTCACTCTTCCTCTTTATTTTTCTTATTTAAAGTTGTAGTTTCCACATAGCTATGTTGTTGAATTTTGCTTTTTTAGTTCGAATATTATGAGTAGCTAAATCCCTATTATAGGATATGTAAGCATTGAGGTTTTGTTATGGATTAATTTTGGTTGTTGTGATATATTTTCTATTTACAATTCAATAAATTTGATTTTAATGCTTATGATTTTTTGGCCATGGCCATGAATTGTATGATTAAAGGCATTGAGTGATGGATCAAAAGTGGAAGCTTGATGTTATCTCATAGATTTATTGGACTTAGGTAGTATAATAATGAAAGTAGGTATACACCTTTGTGACATTTGTTTAGATTCCAGGAAGCCTAATGCATCTTTGTTAATATCCGTGATCACGAAAGTAGACATAGGATTAATATAAATAAAAGAATTATTCTTTGAAAGAAGATAAAACATAAATTATGGCATCTAGTATTTGTAAGTCAGAAAATATAAACAACCATCATTACATCCATATCAGACTCAATTGATAAACCACATTCCTAGGATTCTTTATTATTGATTTCTTTTCTCATTGTTATTTTATCTTTGCCTAGGCTACAATTTGACTGCTTAGATAATATAGGGGATTACATTATTTTGATACTTGAAACATTCTCCTCATGGAAATGATACTTATTTCATCACTTTATTACTAGTTTACAGTAGTGTGCACTTGTGTTGCGCTTTTACCTACCAGTTTAGAAGCAATTTTCTTGGAAATATAGATTTTGTTAAAAAAAAATAAATTGCTATTATATCCCATTAATATTGTGAGACTCACACAAAATAAGCAATACGAAAAGAAACAAAAAGAAAATGATTGAATTAAGAAAAAAATTATTAAATGATCAAATTAAAATTTTCTAAATCTTTTGAATACAAAAAAAATAACTTAATCAAAATTTTAAATGGATCTAATCATAATTTATTATTTACTTTTTCTTATTTTAGAGTTTGAGGTTTGGGGTTTTGGGGCTTGGGGCTTAGGCGATTGGGGTTTTTCACCTTCACAAATTTTTTTTGATGAGGTGGGAATCCCAGAATACCACCCTGGAAAATTTTTATGCAAAAGTTGCTTAAAAGTGTTCCTAAGAATCCTAATTTCCTGGGAATTTTTTTTTAAATCTTGTAGAAACATGAGAGACTAAGATTCTGAAGAAACTTTGAAGAACCCTGCACCAAATGCCCGCTTAGAGTTATGTTTGGGCCAAGTGAAGGGGAGGAACAAGTAGGGTAGGAGCAGTACAACCTGAGGGAGGATTAATGGTGTAGTTTTGGTCATTTTTTACCACACTACAAGAAAAATTGGATTGAGCAAGGGAATAATATTTCCCTCACAAAATTTTCATGAAAACAATTTGGGAGTGAATTGCAAGGGAATTATAATCTTCCATAGATTTACGGGGGAATTTGTGTGGTATTTGAATTCCCTTGCAAATATACGAGGGAATGATTCCTCACAAAGTTCTCCCTGAATATTAATGTGGAAAACTTTGAAAATTGTAGTTTTAGGGAAATTTTAAATTCCTAGAAAAATAAGGTGGGAAAATTCCCCACCTTATTTTTGCAAGCAAATATTCTCTCACAAATTTCCTAAAAATAAGATGAAAAACTTTCCCGCCTTATTTTGCTAGGTAGTTGCATTCTCTTGCAAACCCGTGAGGGAATTTTGAGACAATGGATATCCCTTGCAAAATTTTCTCAAAAATAAGGTGGGAAACATTTCCACCTTATTTTTCGAGGGATGTGTTCCCTTGCAAGTGCCTCGGAAATCTATGAGGGAATTGCAAGGGAAAGTATTTCCCTCTGAAAATTTCCTTGAAAATTAAGGTGGAAAGTTTCCTGCCATATTTTGGTAAAGGAATTGCATTCCCTCACAAATCCCTTGCAGATTAAGTATCCTAAAAGTAAGGTGGGAAACTTTTCCACCTTATTTTTGCAAGGGAAATGTATTCCCTAGCAAATCCTTCACAAATTTATTTTCCTAAAACTAAGGCAGGAACCTTTCCCATCTTTTTTTTCATGAGAAGTTTACGAGGGAATTTTGAGGAATGGAATTCCCTTGCAAAGTTTTCATTAAAAGCTAGACTAAAGGCTAAAGAAGTTTAGTTTTGCTACAATTAAAGAGATCCGTTAAACCTAAGACATAGAATAGTTTTAGAAAAATCAATGGGTAGCACTGTTAATTTTGAGCCTAGCCCATTCTTGGAGTGCTAGGGTCGGGCTAGGGCCTTGAAAATCAAGACCTAAATTTAAGCGGGCCCCTGAGGACTCAGGCCGAGGAGGGACGGGGTTTGGCCCGTCAGTCTAAATTTTTATTTTTTAATATTTTTTCAATTTTTTTTTATCTTAAATAGCATATGAATGTGTTACAATATTGGAAAATATAATTCTTTTTGGAAGATAGATAAAGATGATCTAAAAGACCATATGGATGCAACATCTAAAATAGATTCAAATATCATTTAGATGATGCTTGATAGATGTTTTAATTTATAATGTTGAGTTAGGATAATTTTATGATATTATTATTATTATTTAATTTGTACTTGTTGCTTATTATGAATAATTTATTCTTGTTGATAAATACTTGTTTTGAATAATTTAGAATATATTTTTATTGATTTTTGTAATTAATTTTTGTGTATTTTATCCTTTTTTGTTAATTTTCTTAGGTGGTCCTTTTAGGCTGTTTGGGCTTGCTTAGGTCCTAAAGCCCTAGAGGGTCAGGTTAGGGCTTTCAAATAGAGGCTTGACATAAAAAAAAGGCATAGCTAGTCCCAGTCTGGCCTATTACTTTTGACAATGCTATCGATGGGGTCTTCACAAACACTAAAACAAAGTAAAATTTTAGGATTGTGGTAGTCGTTGTCAAAGTTTTAGAACATTATCAAAGTATGATGACCCAAATCTACACAAACGATCAAACCAATTGTACTGGGACATGGGAAGGTAAACTGTCTTGGTCATCATTAAATTTTGAACAAGGGCTTAAATTGGTTTAGACGGGCCAAAATAAAAAAAAAACCATTAAACTCAGATAAAACTAAGGACCCATAACGGTTTTAGAAAAATCTAATGCCTCTTTAAAAAGACAAGAAAGAAGTATAAATGTTTGGAATGTTGGAGGGATTGGGCAGTTGAACCTATTGACCCATGATCCAACACCCTCCCCCATGCCAACATCAGGAACAGGTTTTAAAACCTATAAATGTTTTAAAACCTGATTCATCATAGAAGGTTGATCCAATTGGACAAGGTCCATCAAAGGCAAATGATTTAGGTCATCACAAAAACCCAAAGCAGTGGTTGAACAGATTGGAGTTGTTGATAAGTGCTTATTTTTCCATGTTTTTATGTTGAATTCTCTTGTATTTAATTTCTTTGTGCTTGAGTTTCTTGTGTTCTTAGATTTGTTTTATGTTTTGTATGTGTTTTGAGATGGAAACTCAATTATGAGATGAGATGATTCAAGTTAGACAAGCTTTGGAACAATTTGGAAGTAAGTCTATGTGGAAAAGAGCTTAAAACACTTATCTTCGGATCCAAGTTAGAAGTACTAGTGTCCCAATGCCCATCCATGGGCACCTCAGCTCTCTCAAAATTGAAGAAAAAGTGTTCCAGACCCGAGAGGTTAGCACCAAGTGCTCCAAAATTTGGTATATTCCCAAATAAAAACTTCATACCTCAGCAACTCTTAACATTGATTTTTGGATTATGCTTGCTAGTTGTGGGCATCGCGGCTCTAGCTCTTGGACTCCACAGCGTTAACCTATACTTGCTAGCTAGCACCACAATGCCAAGCCTAGGTGGCTCTGGTATCTTCTTTTAGGCATCACAGCACTGTCTTATAGCATTGGGGGAACTAAACTCTTTGGTATGGAACACTTTTTCTTCAATTTTGAGCTCCGAGGTACTCATCGGGTATTGGTACTTCTGATTTGAACCCAAAAAATAAGCATTTTGATTGACTTGCTTCCAAATTGTTCCAAAGCTTGTTTAACTTGAATCATTTGATGTCGTAATTGAATTTCCACCACAAAGCACCTACAAAATATAAAACAAAGCTAAGAACACAAGAAAGTCAATACCAAAGGAATTAAATGCAAAATAATTTAACATAAAAACATGGCAAAATAAGTACTTATCAAATTCCCTCACACTTAACCTTTGCTTGTCCTTAAGCAAACTAAAATAACAAACATACAAACTAAACAAGGGACCTAATACACTCTTGCTAGCTCTTCACACTTACATTTCACCAAATCCATGAAGTCAATAATCAAAGGATCAAGGAAACTTCTCAAAATTCTTCAAAGATTTCAAGGAATAAATTATTTACTAATCATCTAATCAAGTATGTGTGTGAGCTCCCTACACTTTGCAAATTCAAAATTCAATATGCAAACAAGCAACACTTACAAATAAGCCTCTTATTTTATTTTTGTTCTCTTCCTTTTTCGTGTTGGTAGCTAGTACTAGGATGTAGATCACATTTTGATGTGAGGATTTCATACTTTTGGTACAAAACCCCAGTTACTCTGTAAACAACAATCATTAGCACGCTTTGTATTCTCATAATTTAAGTGTCGTTTGACATGAATGCCCTTCACTTTTGGTGTAAGCACCCATTTACTAAGCATATAAGACTATCAAAGCATAGCCCTACCTTTATTTTCTTTTCATTTTCAACTTGAGACAAAAGTTTTCTACTTATATGCATACAACATTTCCATCATTCTAAAGCATAAGGCTTAAGTGCACTAAAGGTTTAATAGGATGGTCATGAATCACAATGTACTTAGAGAACTAATTGAAATTCTTTTCAAAATTTTCTCAATTTCATGAAAACATATTCACAATGCCAATAGCCAACAAAGACCATACAAGTCCATACAAAACCTAAACTTCTCCCTTACAATTTTTCTTACATTGTCCTTAAGGTAAATCCAAATAACTTATATATCAAAACCATGCATGAGAGAAAAGCATAACAATTCCAGAAAGTAATAAACATAATGAAATGAAAGAGAGTTAGAAGGATCTCATTTGATTGGAATGGAGAGTTCTGTTTTCTTCAGGTTGCCTCTTGGGAGTAGTTGATTTATTGTCTTCAGCTTGACATAGATCTTGCCACTCATCAAGGTACGTAGAGGTAAATCGGGTACCTCATTGCTTCATAAATGCTGAAGCTTCTGATTTTGTCATCAAATTCTACTATAAGGCTACTAGCATCCACATCGATTTTGGTCTTAGCAGTCTTTAAAAATGGTCTACCTAAAAAGAGTGGTGTAGGATAGGTAGAAATCTCATGGCTCATGTTTAGAACATAGAAATCTACTGGATAGAGCAAATCCTCTACCTGCACAAGCACATTCTCAACAATTCCTCTTAGATATACTATACAGTAATCAGCAAGCTCAATAACAATACTATTATATTTTAGATGGCCAATATTTAAAGATTCATAAATGTGGTATGGCATAACATTGATTGATGCACCTAAGTCTATCATGGCTTTATTAATTATAGTGCTGTTAATAGTGCAAGGAATTGTAAAAGTGCCTAGATCTTTGCACTTTGGGGGGAGCTTCTTTTGGATGATGGCTGAGAAATTTTTATCCACATAAACCCTTTCATTTCCCTTTAAATTTTGTTTAGAAGTACACTGTTTCTTCAAGAATTTAGCATATCTAGGCACTTGCTTAATGACATCAAGGAGAGATATCTTGACCTCAAAGAGATAATTTAGCATCTTTTTCTCTTATTCCTCATTTTTATGCTTTTCAAAGGACTAGGAAAGGAAGGAGGTGTCACATATGATGGAGTAGGAGGCAATGGTTTTGGAATCACTTTGGTGGGAGCTAATAGTGGGTAGTCATTCTCATTCTCTTTTAGGAAGGACAAAGGGGAGCATCTTTGGGGGGTGGTGAGTGTGACTCTTCTTCTGGTAAAGCCTCTTCCTTCTTGTTTTTAGTAAAGTGACTCGAAAAAGGAATATTTGTAACATAAGAGGGAAGATGATGAAATCTTCTTTTAGAGGTAAAAGGTCGTGCTTCTTCTTCTTCTTCATGGTTGGTAACTACCTCATTTGATCCCAAGGGCTATGAAGTGACTGATGGTTTAAGATGCTTGCGACTTCTCAAGGAAATTACACTCATATTAGCCCTTGGATTTATTTTTGGTTGGGAAGGTAGTTTCCCTAACCCTTGTGCTTCAAGGCGACTCACAGCTATCACTAATTAACCCATCTGGCTTTTTAAATTTTGTATGCCTACCCTTGGTTCTTATTAAAATTATGGAATTTTGTTGAAATTGAATTGTGTTAGAGGCAAGGGATTTTACTAGATCTTTTATAGATGAACTAGATGAATAAGGAGCTACTGGGGGTTTAACTTAGTATGGTTGCTGTGGTCTGGCTTGAAATCCTGGCAGACTTGATTGTATGGTTGTAGGTTAGTTACCCCCATAACTAAACTTTAGGTGATCTCTCCTCCTTGGATTATAAGTGCTTGAATAGGGGTCATAGTTTCTCTGCTGCCCTTGAAAATTTCCTATAGTATTGGCCTACTCCAGGCTGTTTTCTTGTAATATGGGACATATGTCTGTTGGATGACCATGTGTATGACTGATCTCACACTGATGCACTTGTTTCATGTTTCCCACCGTCATCTTACTCATAAATGAAGCGAGTTAAGTCATTTGTTGGCTCCACTCACTTGCTAAGGATACACATTATCTCTTGTGTTAAGCTGCCGGGAGTTGGCTGCTATGTTTGCTATTAGATGTCTAGTAGTTTTAAGTGTTTTATCTCCTAGTGCACCTGCACTAGCAGCGTCTATAATATTTCTGTTTGTATGTGCCAGCCCCTTCATAAAAGTCGATCAGAAGCTGCTCATTTATCTGGTGGTTAGGGCAGCTCATACAACTTTCTGAATCATTACCATTACTCATAAAAGGATTCTCCACTGAACGACCTACTTCTGCAAATGTGCTTCTTAATATAAGAAGCCTTAGATGCAGGAAAATATCTCTCTAGAAACAAACTCTTCATTTCAATCCAAGTATTTATAGTTCCTATGGTAGGTAATAAAGCCATTCCTTGGTTAAGTCTGCTAAGGGGAAGAGTAAAGCTCTTAATCGAATTTGCTCAATTGATACATTCGGTGGCTTAATTATCAATTGAGCAAATTCCTTAAAATTTAGGTAGGAGGTGGAGTAGTCTTGATTTAAGATCACAAGCTACCTCAGGTTCAAGATACTGTATACACAGTAGTTGTTGATCTAACAATGGGGCTCGTAATTGTTTTAGAGTTATGTTATTTCCCTCTGTTGTAGTCTATTCAGAGGGTTCAGATAAAAATGATATGAGATAAAGTTTAGAATCAAGCTTAGAAGGTTGGATGGGGTGATGTATATGGGAAAATGGATGACGTACAAACTCTTAACTTGTACAATACTCTCTGATTCTTTGTAGTCACAAAGCAATATCCTCTTTGGATATACACTTGATTGAAAGAAAGAAAGAAAGAAACAATTAAAAATGAAAGAATTAAAAACAAGAACAAGAAACCGATTAACCAAATGATCAATCCCCGATGACAAGGCACCAAATTTGGTGTATTCCTAAATAAATACTTTAAACCTTGGCAACAAAGCCTAAATTTGATTGCTTTCTAAGTGGGAGACTCACAAATATATTCTTGCAGTATAGTTGTAAGTATTTTGTTTTAGTGAGCAAGGGTCGTTCTTCGGCAGAGGATTGGATTTAGTTGATTAATTACCAATGAAATTAATAAATCAGTGCTTGAAATATAAAATGAGGGTTTTTTTAAGAACAAATGTACTTAAAATAAATGTGAAAGTAAATATAAGCAATATAACCAAATAATGCAACAAACCACTAAAATCAGATTGAGATGAGAAATATGGTTGAGGACTCACTCTTTACCATTAGAAACTAGGAAGTAATCATAGACAATCAGTCATTATAATTATAAACATAATAATGTTCCCAATTCTCTATTATGACTACTAACCACAGATAGTAACAAGCTCTGCTACCCCAATATTTCCTTAGATTATCATAAATAGAATAACGCTCCCTACTTACTCCCTATTCAATGAGCAACCTAAAAAAAGTTCTTTAAATTTAGTCTAATGAAAGCTTTAAAATGAGAAAGTTAGGTTAATCTAGGTAACAATCTCAAACGTTTGGATTATTTAACCTATGTTATGCTCCACATCATAGTTCTCAAGGACTTAACCATCCCCAATCATTAAAAATTGCTACTTGTGAATAAGAGAATCAAACTATTACATATTCAATCCTTTATCCTAGCATTAGATGTTTACCTAGCTCATTTAGCTGGCCACCCAAACAAAACTAAGCAAGAATCATGAACAAATCAAGTGGAAGGACAAAAACAACCATTTGAGAGAAGTTGGATAACATTATCAATGGATTTAATCACAAAATCATGTTCAAGGCAATGAGTTCACCCTCAACTTTCTAACTTCAGAAATATCTTAAATACAACATTCAAACCCGTGAAAGCAATAAAAGAAACAAAGAGAATAAAAAAAAAAGATGAAGTGAAAACTCTTTGAAGAACTCCAAGCAGATGAATCTTCTCTGAAATCAGTCCCTTCAACCTTCCTCTTATTCTTTTCCTATCTTCTAAGCTTTCTGTCTAACTTTCCAAATGATAGAATGATGAAATAAAGTGGGCTAATGTGTTTTTAAAGTATTCATTGCACACTGGCACTACAGGTCTGGCTCTTAGGCGCTATAGTGCCCAGTCCTGATTTTTTTATTGGGCTTGCCAGTTGTAGGCGTCGTAGCCCTAGCTTGTGAGGCGCCCAAGGATGGGCATTGGGGCACTGGTACTTTTGACTTGGACCTGAAAATAAGAGTTTTAAGCTCTTTTTCACGTAGGCTTACTTCCAAGTTGTTCCAAAGCTTGTCTAACTTGAGTCATTTCATCTCATAATTGAATTTCCACCTTAAAACACCTACAAAACATAAAACAAAGTTAAGAACACAAGAAACTCAAGAACAAAGCAATTAAATGCAAGAGAATTCAACATAAAAACATGACTAGATAAGCACTTATTAGTTGTTTTAGCAAATAGGTGGGGATTTTACAAAGGTAAGGAAGAAGTATAAATTTTTGGAATGTTTGATGGATTGGGTTGTTGAACCGGTTATGATGTGATTAAACACTTTTTCCCAGGTCAATGTTTACTTTGTGTTTTAAAAATGTTGTTAATGTTTTAAGACTTGGCTCTTCACAGACAATCAATCCAGTTGGACGAGACCATGGAAGGCAAACTATTTGGCCATCATAAAAACTTGGAGAAGTGGTTGAACTGTAAAAAACCAAAGAAAACTATTGAACCCAATTAAAACCCAAGAACTAAAGCAGTTGTAGAAAAAAAGGTGGGGTCTTTACAAAGACAAGAAAGAAGTATAAATTTTTAGAATGTTGGACGGATTGGGCGGGTGAATTGGTTAACCTGTGATCCAACACCCTTTCTCGGGTCAACATTTAGAAGTCAATGTTTTAAGACTTAGCTCTTCACGGATGGTGGATTCGGTTGGATCGAGACTATGGAAGGCAAATCGTTTAGGTCATCACAAAAACACAGAGAAGTAGTTGAACCAGGTTGGATTATCCAAAATCAAAAAAAACCATTAGGTTTGATTAAAACCTAGGTCCCGGAGCTATTTTAGAAAAAGTGGTGTGGTATTTACAAAGTTAGAAAGAAGCATAATTTTTTTGAATGTGGAATAGATTAAACAGTTGAAATGTTAACCTCTGAACAAACATCCTCTCTTGGGTAAATGTTTTTAATAGATTTTAAAACTTTGTTAATGTTTTAGACCTAGGTCTTCACAGATGGTTGATTTGGTTGGAACGGGATAGCGAAAGATAAACAATTCAGGTTATCACAAAAACCTAGAGAAGAGGTTGAATTAGTTTGGACTATCCAAAACCAAAGAAAATTGTTAAACCCAATTAGAATCAGGACTCGGAGCAGTTTTAGAAAAAATGGGTGGGGTCTTTACAAAGACAAGAAAGAAGTATAAATTCCTAGATTGTTTGATGAATTGGGTGGTTGAACGGGTTGATTCGTGATCTAACTCCTTCTCTTGGGTCAACATTTGGAATGAGTTTTAAAACTTTGTCAATATGTTAAGACCTAACTCTTCATGGATGGTCGATCTAGTTGGATTGAGACCATGGAATGTAAATAGCTCGGTTAATCACAAAAACCCAAAAAAGAGGTTGAATAGATTTGGACTATCCAAAACCATAGAAAATCATGAACGATTAAATCCAGGACCTAGATTAGTTTAAGAAAATCAAGCGAGGTCTTTATAAAGTCGAAGAAAAAAGTATAAATTTTTTGAATATTTGCTAGATTGAGCAATTGAACTAAATGACTCATGAGTTAAACATCCTCTCTTAGGTTAAATTGAAGTTTAAACCCATGAAAAATTTCCCAGAAAACCTTATTTCCCTACCTACTCTTTATCTTTCCCCTTTTCTTCAAATCAATCCCAAGAACCATCATTGCTCTCCCTTCTTCTCAAATTCAGCCTCAACATTGCCAACCTACCAGCCTAAGACAGCTTGTCCAGAGAAAAACCCACAAGCTCATTGTCGGAGAACTAGCCGTTGCCACCACAACTCGCCGACACCATTACATGATGTAGGGTAACAAGATCTCTAGAAACTTGAAAGGAAAATGAGGAAATCTACAAGAAAACTATAAGGAATCCGCCAGAGAAAGAAGAATACTGAGCTGAAATCTTAGTGATATTAATGGATCAACCAGTTTGGAACAAGAGAGATAAGAGAGTAAAAAGGTGAAGAGAATTTTTTCATAATACAATACAATACAACACACAAAAATTACATATAATATAGTTAGAAAGGAAAAGAAATAAACAAAACTAATAATAAAGCCTGCCATCTCATTAACTTGACTTTTGCTAACTCCTTACTTAACTTCCATTGTAATTCCTTTGACTTCCACCTATATCAAACCCTCATCTTTTAAATACCCTTGACCTCAATGTTGAAATTGGGGAACTTCTTCAATAAATTGTAGCAAAACTCCCAGATTGCATCCTTTGAAGGCTTATTCTTCCACTTAATCGAGACCTTAGTTGCAGTTTTTTGTCTTTTGTTTACCGTGGTCTTGTCCAAGATAGTTTCTGGTTCCATGGCTTCTAAATCATGATCAAGAAAAAGGTGGAAGAGTACATGAATGCGATGCATTACCCACATGCTTCTTGAGTTGTGAAACATGGAATATGGGATGTATTTTGGCTTTAGATGGAAAGCTACTGCATCTATCTTGTTAATGATTTTATATGGTCCAAAGTACCTAGGTGCTAGCTTTTCATTAAGCCTGAGGTTGGCTAAAGATTATCGGTAAGGTTGGAGTTTCAAGAATGTAAGATAACCAATTTGAAATTTTCTATCACTTCTATGCTGGTTTACATACTGTTGCATTCGTTGTTGTGCTCTTTTCAAATGGAACTTGAGAATTTTAATCATCTCCTCCATTTTTTGTAGGCTTCTATCCACTAAAGCTAATATAGATTCCCTTGGTAAATAAGGAAGATGTATGGATGGTGATTGTCCATAGACTAATTCGTAAGGAGTGGCTTAGGCAGCCATGTGGAAAGTGGCATTATATTACCATCCAGCTAGCGATAGCCACCTATACCATGAGTTAGGAGTGTCACTACACATGCATGTCAGATAAGTTTCCAAACACCTATTCACTACTTCCATCTGCCCATTCTTTTGGGGATGATAAGCAGTAGATAATTGTAGCTGGACTCCTTAGCAAGTGAATAATGCTTTCCAAAAGTCACCAATAAAAACAAAATCTCTATCACTTGTAATAGGCCTGGGTAGACTATGAAGTTTGAAGACATTATCCATGAATCATTGAGCCACTGTGAGAGCAGTATATGGATGTGAAAGTGCCATAAAATGTGCTACCTTGCTTAATCTATCTACAACTACCATTATGACAGACTTACCATGGGATATGGGTAATCTTTCTATGAAATCCATTGAGATATCACTCCATACCCATTTAGGAATTGGTAAGGGTTGGAGAAATCCTGGTAAAGCTCCATTTTCATACTTGCATGTTTGGCACATGGTGTAACTCCTAACAAACTACGAAATATCCCTATTCATGTTTCTCCAACAAAACAAGCTTTTTACCTTTTTGAGAGTGGTATCTCTTTCAGAAGGTTCTCCTAACAGAGAAGTATGCATCCACTCGAGAATTATCTTTCTCACTGTGGGGTTTTTTCCAATGATCAATTTGTTTTTCCTTCTTAATTGACGAGTTACCCATGTGATGTGCTTGTGACTAGTGGAATCAGAACTCAACTATGAAATTAGAGTTTGTATGTCATTGTCTTGGTTCTAACTCTCCTGTATTTGAGCTATTAAGTTTGAACTAATGGAATAGAGTGCCATCAATAAGATTTTAGATCCCAAAACTCTAGAAAGAGTATTTGTGGCGACATAATCTTTACCTTGCTTATATTAAATCTCATAATCAAATCCATGAGCTTGGCTAACCATCCTTGTTGGAATTGAGTGGCGAGCCATTGATCTAGCAAATACTTGAGACTCTTTTGATCTATTTTGATGATGAAATGTCTGTTGGGTAAGTAATGTCTCCATTTTTGTATAGCAAAGGCCATAACTAGCAACTCCTTCTCATAAACAGACAATGTCTGATGGCATGGCCTCAAAGCTATACTAATGAAAGCAATATGATGATGATCCTGCATGAGTACTGCCTCTATGCCATAGCCACATGCATATGTCTCCACAACAAATGTTTTGTTAAAATCAAGGAGAGCTAATACTAGGGCTGAAGTGTAAGCAATTTTTAATTATGCAAAGGCGGCTTCTGCTTTGGAATTCCACCCAAAATTATCCTTCTTCAGTAGGGTTGTTAAAGGTTTAGCTATTTGACCATAACCCTTTACAAATTGCCTGTAGTACACAGTTAATCCCAGAAAACCTCTTAATTGTTTCAGTGTAGTTGGTATAGGCTAGTTTCAAACAACTTCCATCTTTGATGGATAAATGGTCACTCCTGCTTTTGGAATAAGGTGACCTAAATACTTCACTTGAGTCACAGCAAAATAACACTTACTTCTTTTAGCAAACAATTTATGCTCACGCATTAATGTAAAGACCAACTGCAAGTGTGTAAGATGGTCATCAAGAGAAGAATTTTATACCAATATGTCATAAAAAAAACCAATACAAATTTACTCAGATCATTTCTAAAAATTGAATTCATAAGATACTGAAAGGTATATGGGGCATTTGTCAACCCAAATGGCATTACCAAATACTCATAATGACCAACATGAGTTTTAAATGTTGTTTTATGTATGTCTTCAAGTTGTATTCTAACCTAATGATATCCAGATCTTAAGTTAATCTTGGAAAAAATCATAGCACCACTAAGTTCATCCATTAGATCTTCAATGAGAGGAATAAGGAACTTGTCCTTAATTGTTTGCTTATTGAGATCTATAAAGTCCACACAAAGTCTCCAAGTACCATCATTTTGCCTTACACAAATGATAAACACAATTTCAACATATTATTTTAGCCTCACATTTAGTCTTTTAACCCTCTCATATACTTAAATTCTTCAGTTTGATCACAGTTTATGACCTTGATCTTTAATTTGGTTTAATGATATATTTCAACATTATATGAGCTTTTATGTTGCTTCTGTATTTTAGTTATAACTTGAGTTCTAGACATCTGATAATAATGAAATGTATCTTGTAGTAAATCTAAGATAAATATCTACAACTTTGATGAAGAACTCTAAGGCTGATTTGGTTCTTTAGTGAGTCAAATTTAGCTTAGAATCCAGAACTGGAATGATGCCACTAGAAGTCGTCCTTAGCTGTCACTTATCAAAACTGCTACGTTTTACTGATGCTGCTGCCCTAGAAATCTTTTGATGGCCTGATGGACAGCTGGAGGACGTTTTGACCTAAGGATAGACTTATAATTAGTGGATTAGGGTTTTATATATATATTCAAATGTTGAAAAATGTTGGGGCAGCAAGGGTTTTAGAGATACTATTCCATTGCCTTAAACTTTTCTCTCTTCTCTGTTATGTCTAGGGTTCCATTTTATTCCTCTGCATTTTCATCCTTCTTCTTCATGGAGGGTTAAACCCCTTAACCAATCCTAGGGATTGACAGTCTCGATGTTTAATTTTGAGATCTTGGTTTAAGCATTTTGTACTTCAATTAATCATCACGTTTTCTTTCTTCTTTTGAGATTCTAATTAAGTTGCTTAACTTGTTGGAATATTCATGTGATGGCTGCGTAGTTGTCATGTGCCAAGAGAAATTTATAGAGACTGAACAGGGCATTAAAACTGGTTGATGAGCTGTCTAGTTTGGTTGAGTTCTGGTTTATAAGTTGAGAAGGTGTTGGAGGAACACTTGATTTTCTAACCCTGATTAACTAAATCGTGAATGCTTATTCAGTAGAGAACTGAAGAACTATGTTGAGGCTTCTTAATATGTTCTGAAAATCAAGAATGAGATTATTGTTGAATGACTCTTTAGTGATCAAGGATAAATTAATTTCAAGATTGATTATTTCCCTTGGATTGGTTGTTTCCTATTTTTGTTTACTATCTTCATTACCGTCATTTATTATTTGCTATAAACCCCCCCATATTGTTTCGACCCTAATCTGGTTATCTAATCAAAGTAATCCAAGGATTCAACCCGGTGTGCTTTTTATACTACAGTTATTTGGTGAATTGGTTACATAGAAAATTTTGAGTGATATTGTAACCATGGGTGAGAACATTCACGATAGGACCCTCAAGGAACTAGCTGACCCTGATGTTACCAACCAACCTTTAGGAATTCAATATCCTAAACTTAATGTTGACTTTGAGCTCAAATCTGGATTAATACACTTGTTGCCAAAGTTTCATGGCCTTGCAGGTGAGGACCCTCATAAACAATTGAAGGAATTCCACGTGGTATGTTCAACAATGAAGCCACAAGGAATATTAGAGGAGCACATGAAACTGAGAGCATTTCCTTTCTCCCTTGCTAATGCAGCCAAAGATTGGTTGTACTGCTTGTCACAAGGATCGGTGAGGAGTTGGCTGGACATGAAAAAGCTATTCTTGGAAACGTTTTTCCCTGCATCCAGAACTGCATACATTAGAAAAGTTATCTGTGGTATAAGACAAATGACAGGAGAGACTTTATATGAGTAATGGGAATGATTTAAGAAACCATGCTCAAGCTGCCCTCACCACCAGATTAGTGATCAACTACTCATTTAGTATTTCTATAAAGGCACACCAGGTCAAATCCTTTGATCACTTTGATTAGATAACCAAATTAGGGTCAAAACAATATGGGGGGGTTTATAGCAAATAATAAATGACAGTAATGAAGATAGTAAACAAAAATAGGAAACAATCAATCCAAGGGAAATAATCAGTCTTGAAATTAATTTATCCTTGATCACTAAAGAGTCCTTCAACAATAATCTTGTTCTTGATTTTTAGAACATATTAAGAAGCCTCAACATAGTTCTTGAGTTCTCTACTGAATATGCATTCACGATTTAGTTAATCAGGGTTAGAAAATCAAGCGTTCCTCCAACACCTTCTCAACTTATAAACTAGAACTCAACCAAACTAGACAGTTCATCAACTAGTTTTAATGCCCTGTTCAGTCTCTGTAAATTTCTCTTGGCACATGACAACTACGCAGCCATCACATGAATATTCCAACAAGTTAAGTAACTTAATCGAATCTCAAAAGAAGAAAGAAAACGTGAAGATTAATTGAAGTACAAAATGCTTAAACCAAGATCTCAAAATTAAACATCAAGACTGTCAATCCCTAGGATTGGTTAAGGGGTTTAGCCCTCCATGAAGAAGAGGGACAAAAATGTATAGGAATAAAATGGAACCCTAGACATAACAGAGAAGAGAGAAAAGTCTGAGGCAATGGAACAGTATCTCTAAAACCCTCTCTACCCAATGTTTTGCAACATTTGAATATATATATAAAACCCTAATCCACTAATTACAAGTCTGTCCTTAGGTCAAAACGTCCTTCAGCTGTCCATCAGGCCATCAGAAGATTTCTAGGGCAGCAGCATCAGTAAAACGCAGCGGTTTTGATAAGTGACAGCTAAGGATGACTTCTAGTGGCAGCATTCCAGTTCTGGATTCTGAGTTAAATTTGACTTAATAACAACTGAATCAGTCTTGGAGTTCTTCATCAAAGTTGTAGATATTTGTCTTAACTTTACTACAAGATACATTTCATGATTATCAGATGTCTAGAACTCAAGTTATAGCCAAAATACAGAAGCAACATAAAAGCTCATATAATGCTGAAATATATCATTAAACCAAATTAAAACTCAAGGTCATAAACTCTAATCAAACTAAAGAATTTAAGTATATGAGAGGGTTAAAAGACTAAATGGGAGGCTAAAATAATATGTTGAAATTGTGTTTATCAACAAACAACTGGTGAAGGGTAAGGACTAGTATTATATTGTACCACACCAACAATAAGCATGTCATTCTAAAAGGTCTTTTGTTAATGGGATTTGTTTCCTATAATAAAGGAATACGATGTTTATGCCTTCCCCTAAAAGGTGGTAAACGTTTGGGCTTTTCAAATAAGTTAGCAAATTCCTACAGTAGCATGGCTGTCGAGTCTTGTGGATTCTGGTCAATGAAGGCAAATGAGTAGTCAAGGAATATGAAATAGGGTTTTCCTCTTAAGTTGTTGGTTCCCAAATCTATAGCATGGACAATTGTACATCTTGTGAACCCTACTCATATGTTAAGGTTTAATAACCTTTATGGCAGATGTAGGAGGCCCTATCAAAATATGTAACTTTCCTGTAGTAGAGAACTCCATGGTGAGGTTATTGAAATTCCACATAATGTCCCCCGCTGTAACCAACCACTATATTCCCAAAACCATGTCACAACTAACCTAAAGGAATAACCATCATATTAGGTTAGAAGGAAGTGTTATGTAGCTTCCATTTGAACCCTTTTACTCTAGCCAATATCTTCAATTTACTGCCATCCACTACTGAAATAGAAAGTAGGGCAGCTAAGTCCAATTTACATCCCAATCTTTGTGCAACCTTCTCATATAAGAAGTTGTGGGTACTTCCACAGTCTATGAAGATATGTAAGGCCTTTTTTTAATGGTAACCTTTGACTTTCATTGTTTGGTAACCAGAAACACCTGTGAGAGCATTAACTTATAAATGAAGTTGTTCATCACATTCCTCTTCCCCTTCTTCCTCATTATTTACCTCATTATTTTCCTCTTCAACTATGTCTTCTTCAACACCTGCCTCCAATAAATATAGCTAAGCCTGCTTATGCATTAAGTGATAATCAGGAGTATAGGGTTTGTCATAAATGAAACATAGTCCTTTTTCCTTCTTATCTACCATTTTAGCCAATGATGAACGTTTAGAATGGTTAGGCACTGGTTTGGAATAGGATGTCAAAGAAGTTATGGAGGTGGTGGGGTTAGGCAAAAGAGGTGGTTTACTGGTATAGGTCCCATAGGCGTTGTTTGGGTTCCTGTTTGAGGGTGGATTCACTGATTTTGAAGGTTTATTATAGGTTTGACCAGCTTCCTAAAGTCTGGCTAGTGCAAAGGCTTGTCTCACATATATAGATTGAAACATCTTCACCTATTAGGATATCAAATTTAAGACCAGCAAGGAAACAACTCCCTAGATATTCTTGAGGTAGGTTAACTCTAGTAAGTAAGGCATCAAACTAGTCATGATACTCCTGTACTGACCCTTTTTGTCACAAATTGTTAAGCTCAAACATTGGATCATCATACACATTCCCAAACCTCTCATTAATGGCTATGACATATTCATCCCAACTAGGTAAGCTGATTAATAATGATTTGACATATGCATGGTGCCATTGATGGGCTTTACCCTCTAAATGGATTGTAGCTAACCTGACTTTCATGTCATTTGAAGTGTTATTGATAAGAAAAAAACTATTCACATTTGTAAATCCACTCTTTCACATTTTCACCATAAAATTTGGGAAATTCAATCTGAGACAATCTAGTAGAGTGAGTGATTCATATTGATACATTCCTGGGCTATATTTGGTCCTTCTCTTCCTAAGCAACTCGCTCCTTTAACTTACTTATTAGCACCAGCTAACTCCCTCTCTATGTGATTGAACAATGCTACCATCTTATCCTCCATTGTTGCCATCATTCTCTAGCCATTCTTGCATTAATATTTTCTTCAACCTCCCTAATAGTTATCTGCTATTTAGTTGGGTCTACCATTTGGAGAATTGAAATTCCTGACTTCTTTTTTACGGTTGACCATTGGCTTTTTTTTTTTTTTTTACCTTCTCCTATTCATTCTCTAGTAGGTGCAGAGCCATTGCAGGATTTCCAAAACACTCAACCAGTTGCAAAAATCACCAAAAATGAAAGGTAGGAGTAGATATGAAATTACATATGCTAGTTGAAAGAATGAAAAACCTGTGCACCGTAAGTGACGGATCTGTGTAGTTGTAGAATGAAATTTTGTAGATTTATGCGATAGTGGGATAAGCTTTGGATGGTTACGGAATCTGTGGTTCTAATACCATTGATGCAGGGTAACAAGATCTCCAGAAATTCCAAAGGAAAATGAGGAAATCTACAAGAAAACAGCATGGAATCCACAAGAGAAAGAAGAATACTGAGCTGAAATCTTAGTGCTATTAATGGATCAACTAGTTTGGAACAAGAGAGATAAGAGAGTAGAAAGATAAAGAGAAGTTTTTCACAATACAATACAATCCATCACACAAAAATTAAATCTAATATACATAGAAAGGAAAAGAAATAAACACAACTAATAATAAAGGCCACCAACTCCTCAACTTGACTTCCACCAGCTCCTCACTTGACCTCTGCCAGCTCCTCACTTGTCCTCCACTGTAGTTCCTTTGATTTCCACCTATATCACTACAACATGGGTGGACGTTGAAAACTCATTCCTTTTTGCCACGATTTGTGGGTGAACACCTTCTCCTTTTCTTTTCTTGGATGATTTCGAATCTATGGTGGGTTCGATTTTCTTTGTTGTTCTAGGTTGGCATCATTTCCCCTCCCTTGCCTCACCGTCATCTGTCAACGACCTTACCCTCTGCCTATAGCTACTTTCAGGTATATATTTCTCCTATCCACTTCTCATCCTCCTTTTCTTGCCCTTCCCTTTCTCAACTATAATTCTGTTTTACCCATTGACTGATAATTTGAGCTTATTGTACTTTTGTAATGAATCTTAGAATTGCAATTGACCGAAGGGTGGTTAATATTTGCTTTTTACTATTGCTCAATGGTTTGATGTTGCTGTAAGTCTTTCCTAACCCTATTTGTTTTCACTAGTCATGCAACTTCTAGTGGGAAAAAGTTTTTCGTTGAGAATCTAAGATAAAGAAAACAAAAGGTGAAGGTTTAGATAAGGAGACAAAGAAAATGTGGTTGAAGAGTTATGAGACGATGGGGTTGGTTGCTAGAAGGGTAGCTATTGAAAAGCATGATAGTGTGTGCACTGTTATTATGCCTAGTCATTGATTGTTTATTACCAATATACGATAAGTAAAGCCTTGCAATTCAAACTAGTTGATTTCTTTTGTCTAAGAATTCATTAATATAACCTTTTCCTAGTTTTGAATTTCTTTATGAATTTCTTTCTTTCTATATAATTTGTATCTAATTTTGGATTTGGTTCTTGTAGGATGGACAAGTGCCTTGGTCTGAAATGTTTGGTACATTTGCTCTATCAGTGGGTGCTGCTGTAAGTTCTATTCTTTTTCAATTCAGCTCTATTAAGTTATTAAAATTTGAAGTGGTTGCCTTCTTTTCATAACATTCCTTAACACTATATATTTTGTATCAAACTTTGAGACAGAATAAAGTTGTATGAGCACTTAATTAAGTGATATAGCCTTGGATGAAGTTTGAAAACTATTGGATTAATAAGATTAATTAAACTCAATCAAAGAGTTGATTTCAATTTGATTGTGCATTAAAGGACTAAATGGACTTGGCTACCAAACTTAGGGCTTTTTGTAGACTAAAACTCCACCTAGCTACCAATTTAGTTGGCAGTGACATTATGAATCTTTTGGACCATTTTGGCGATACTGTTTATGGACTTATGTTTAATAATTGCATTTTGTGAATCTGTCATTGTATTAGTATTTCAACTCTTGAGGAATTAATATTTAGAAACAACCTTTTTGGTCTTTATTGACTCCATTTGTAGTTTTTCTGAAAATCTCTAATAGGTACTACAAAGTCCTGCTATCTCTGTAAGAGATAGGCTTTTATATTTGCATGTAGGAGATTCTGAATTGAAAACTTTCAATGTAATGGCACCTCAATTTCTTAGTTAGTTATTATAAGCACTTAAGAATAATATATATAATGAGAAATACATTATAATTAATCACTTTCTTGCACCAATTTAACAAAACAATACGATAATTAGATTATAGTAATCTATCTTAACCAGAAAAGGCATCTCTAATAGCAATTAAATTGATTTTTTCTATTATATATTTGACAAATTATCTACTTAGCCTTGTTAGTGATATATTTCTTATAAGGATACATTCAATTCTGAACTAATGAGCTATGCTAATCTTGATGTATAATGCAGTATGAACATTCAAGTTGATCTATATGCATGTGTTTTTATGTATCTCTATGAAAACATAACATGAACCTAAGGTATTTAGACTTCAATAACTTGTGGAATAAACTTAGCATTAAGCAATTGTTTAACTTCATAAAGTTTGATCTTTAATTATAGCCTCAAAAAATGTTATTATTTCTTAAAAACATAGGGTTAGCCTACTTAACTTATGGTTTCCTATAGATCCTAGCTATAGCTAGATATAATATTATAATTTGTAATCTTCTAGTGAATTTTAAGGCTTTCTTATGCTAGGAGGAGATAAAGAGTATATCTGGAAGGTTTAGAGTCAAGGATGTGCAAGGAATATTTTCCTGTTAAATTATTAGTGTTTGATAGTGTTCTTATTATAATGTACACTAACTACTGGTATAATGTACTTTATTGGTTGATAAAAGGAAAACAGCCATTGAACTCTTGGTGAGGTGCTGCATCACCAAGGTGAGTTGCTACAGCACCTCACCACCACTAAGGTAAGGTACTGCTGCACCCCACCACCGCCAAGGCAAGGTGGTATTTCATATTTGAATATTTTATTCTATAATATAATCAGCAATGTGTAGTTGGACATAATCTGTAAATCTGTAACTCTTTATGTTAGTTCGCATATGCTATGATATTTCCTTTGCTTTCTATTAATTTATTAATTGGGCAGAGTCATAGTTTTATATCCTTGGGAAAATTGCTCTTTTGATTTTGTTTCCTTTACTATTTGTTGGTTTCTTGATTAGGATGAAAGTTAATTTAGCAATACTTTGTTATTAACTTTCTTTCCCCTACAAATTAGAAACCTGCTATCCTTTTATTTTATTTTCCATTCTTATAATTGCATCTCAGTACTGTATCTCATATTTAGAAATGAAGTCTTAATTTTTCTGTTTATTTGTTAGTTTTTAATTACATGCCCTATGTTCCTGAATCATTGTTTGCTTGATGATTTCTCTTGATCATTGATAGATAGATATTATGAAAATGGGCCATTCCCTTGAGATTTTAATTAAAAAACGTTAGCACCAATTTTACTGCATGTCTAGTCTATTGGAGCTTTTTTGGTCCATCCCCTTAGTGTTGATGGAAAGTAGCAATTGGTGTCAATCTTATGAAGAATTTACTTGTGATCATGACAAATTTTAATGCATACTTATTCTTATCAGGTATTTGCATAAGTTCAAGAGTGGAACATTTTGGATAATGTGTGTTTAAAATGCCCATCTCTTTATTTCGTATTTTTGGCAAGAATCTCTTCTTTCTTTCTTTCTTTCTTTCTCTTTTTTTTTTTTTATAAATCACTTATAAATAAATAAAATATAAAGTCAGTAGGATTTATGATCGCATTGTTACTCATTAGTGCACTGTGATTATAAGCATAGTCATCACAGGGTCAATTTTTCTTCCTTCAATTTTTCCTAGTGATGGCACTAAGTCTCATACATAGTGTTAGCCACTTAACACAATCCGAGGGCCACTAATAAATTCAATAGCACAGATAAACAATAAGGAACAAGAGACAACAATCATATATAGGAACACGTCCCAACCTTTATTACTTCACTCAAAGTATAAAGGAATTCAATGATTTATTACATAGAACATCACTCCTGAATTTCTCTCTCAAAGGCAACACAATACCATGAATATTGCTCCCATCATTCAGAGTTTTTGAGTTTGTTTAAGTATGCAGAACAAAAATCATGCATGGCTGCCATCTGCGTCTGTAGTTGGTGCAGCCATACACTGCTGTTAAGCTACACGCCTGTGGTGCCATCTATTTCATGGTAGTTATTTTGTCGAAAGACTACACAACATCTCAATGTCTAAATAGTCATCTGTCCAGACTTTGCTCAGCATCTGCCAACACATGCTAATGCCTAGTAACTGCCATAAAACTTTCTTTGTTATGCAGTCAGTGTTCACGTGCCCAGCACATCAACTTTTCACATGTTGACACCTTCCTTCTAGCGCCAAAGCTTGCTATTCCTAGCACATACTATCAGCATACTCTCATCACCCAATGTTCTATGGTCCAGTCACCCTTGACTTACCACCATTTACCTTGCCTTCCTATTGACATGTTTTCCTCATGCTTATTCCTAACCGTTAGCCAACAGGTTACAAGGTACAAACCTGTTGCCAAGCTATGTCATGTTTAAGGGTCTAACAAACCACCCTACTTGAAGGAGCCAACGTCCTCATTGGTAAGGTTTGGTGGTATACTTGAATCTATTTTTCAAATTGCCATAATGCATATCTATTTTCCCAACTAGCCTCTGACTTAGGTTGTCCCTTACATTGCACTAGATATATTGTTCTCCTAGTTAGCTTGTTGTGTCCTCCCTTAATTATGTGATCCCTAATTTTCTCCACTTTTATGTTAAATTGCTTTCTGACTGTAGGGGGAGAACGCTTGAACGTTTGATATGATTCCTGGAAGCATCTTCCCTATCTTCACGTAAGGCTTCAAAAAACTGATACGAAAGGTAGGATGGATTTTCAATCTCTCAGGTAATTGTAACCTATATGCCACATTACCAACTTTTTTCACCACTTCAAAAAGACCATCATACCTTTGGATTAAACCCCTATGAAATGTCTTGCTATTTATTTTTTCTAGATTTGGGGAGTTAGTTTTAACAACACTTATCCCCAACTTGAAACTCCAAGGGTCTTCTACCTTTGTCTGCATATTTCTTCATTATTTTGGTAGCCTTTGCCAAACTATCTCCGACTTCCTCTAGCAACTCTTGTTTTCCTCTAGCAAATTAGCCTCTGTCCATTTGCTAATTCAAATGAACTAAATCTAGTGGCACTGGACTTATGAAGGCTGTGACTGAATTGTGTAGCATGAAGTAAATTCAACCAATTCGTTTGTTGACTTCTCGTGATTTTAAAAATTATCAAACGTCAATTATGAGTCTTTGATGAAATTGACTTCATGATTAATAAAATTAGATTATCTTAATGAGATTAAAACAATTCTAAATTTATTGGAACTTGAAATTCTTATGTCCAAACGGATTACCTACCCAGTTTTGGAGAATTCAATCCACACTAAGTTGGAATAAATTCAAGATGAAGTTAATTGATAGCATTTCAGTTAATATCTTTATTAACACACGAGTTGTCTTAATTTAGACAAATAATTATTTTAGGACAAATGTTGTCCTAAACATGTTGAAAATGTGATAAACATATTTGTGATTAAAGAAATAAAAATAATTCATACATTAGTTGTTTAAATTAAACAAGTGTTGTTTTAATTAGACAATGAAATTTTAAGACAAAGGTTTGTCTTAATTAAGACAAGTGTTGTCTCAATTTAGACAATCTTTATTTTAGTATTTATTTTTTATTTTAACTACTTTAAATTAATATTTGAATTATTCAAATATTTAATTTGAATAAGTTGATTAAAATAAAATTAAATCTCCATTTAATTAAGAATTTCGGCTATAGCATTTTATTTGGATAATATTAATTTAATTATTTATCTTAATATTGTTGCAATGTTTGAATTGTTCAAACTTGTGAAACAACCTCCTCCCCGTGTGATGGAGAAGTAAATGGCCAAAGGAGGGGAATTGGTCTTTAACTTGGTCAAATATGCTCCCTCATAATTATCTTAATTATCTAAGTGAATACATATTGAAAATTAAAAGAGTTTTAATTTATTAGGTAACCTACATTCACTAAGAAACTAACAAAGTTAAAGGGATTTAATTAAGTAAAATTCATTTATTTGAATTTTTAATTCAAGCATGATAAATTAGAAAGCCACATATGTTTTTATTTAATTGTTAAATAAAAATTTTATTATCAAAATTAATAATATGATTATTAATTGATAAATCATTAGATAATTTGATTTAATATTCCCTATTAGTAGGCATATGAATCTCTAATGGCTAGGAATTGAGTTTTTGAATTACACTCAAATGCTCTCACAAGACCTAGGGTTAGCACAATATATATGCAACCTCTCCCCCTTCTGGCCGTACAAGTGAATATTTGAGAAAAGAAGAGTGAACTAGCTGCCCACTTGAGAAAGATAAGAAAACTTTGGGAGAAAAATTTCTCTTAAGGCTAACAGTTTTGTGGGTTTCGAAAAACAATTTGAGTGATTTCAAAGTACAATTCCATACGTCACACCAAGAAGAACAAAGGGGAAGGCTTTCTAATTTAACTTTGAAAGTTATCAATTATTGTTCTTTCATCTTTTACTTTGTTCCAATCATTAAACCTATTCACCGTAGGTTCCATGGGTTGTTGCTTTCCAAAGAATAGGCGGTCAGTGCGCTTGGTTGAAAAGCAAATTATAAGATTAAAGTGGCCACAAAAAGTATGTAAAATTCTTATTTATTTTTCTTCTTTTATTAGACGTGATTTATTTTGATTGGTGTTTTGTTTCTGCCTATTTGCAAGCTTAAATATTTAAAAAATTTTAAAACCCATGCTTATATCGTAAACACCTAGGGATAACAACTAGATCCAACACCAAAGTCTTTATTGTGTTATTGATTAGAACCTAAAGTCTTTGTATTGCATTGCCAAAGAACTCGAACACATTGTCTTTCCATAAAGTCCTTTCCTTTGATAATCTAGAATCACTTTCATTCATCCCCAAGTGCATTTCTCAAATACAACTCATTTTGAAAAACTGAGCTCTTATTGCCATAGGAGGTATACACATACATCATATGTTGTAATCACATTTCACATAAACAAGCTAGAACAAAATAGCCTCAACTTTAATATGAAATCAAGTTTTGCAACATACCCAAAATAGTTTTCAAGATGCATAATTCATATTCATTGAAATTCCAAAAAGTTTCAAGGCATCAATACTTCCAAATATTGTGTCTAAGTTCACAAATAAACTAAAATTATCAAGTTATATGAAAATCACTTTATTAACTCTTTATATACGCATAGGAAAATTCAACTAAACCCATAAACAAGTTCTAGAGTACGAAGTACAATTCCACCTAAAATCTCTTTCCATACATCACTCAAAAATTAAACAAATATGCAGTCAAAAAAATTGCATGTCTATTAACTCACCTATTGGGAAGACTCCCCAGTTAATTCCTATGTCCTATATCTCTTCCAATAATTACTTTGAAGAAGCATATGGTGAAAAACATCAAATAATAACTCAATATAATTCCTTTGAACTCAACTATAACTCCGTTTCTCCAAAATATGAATATTCAAGCTAAATCTTACTCTTTTCCTACCAAATTGAACCAAAATAGTTTGAGATTACCAAAATCACTACCAAAAGCTTAAATACAAAGAAAACTTATCACAATAGCTCTTTTATCCTTCCTTCAACTACCAACAAGCATCAATAGCCCCAAAACCTCGAATTCACCTTATAATTAGAAATAAGTTTGGTAGAAATGAAGAGTTGTGGTTCAAATCATAATTGGAATGTGAAATTGATGCAAAACTTACTTCCAAAGACCGATTCTCACATGCTCTAGCAAAGGCTCACAAATGCTCCCCCAATTATAAAAAAAAAAAAATAAAAATCCCTATGTATTAGAAGTTAGGTTAAAGGTTCTAGTTCAGAATTAAAAATTTTTGATTTTCCCCAAACTTGTAACTTTAAAGTAGTTGATTTAACAACTTGAAAAAATTCATTAAAATATTTTTTTGAATATTTCAATCACAAGGATAAATTACGATGACTTTTAAATTTCCAAATAAGTAAACTTCATGTAGCCCTCCTTAGGTAGGCACTTTTAGACTTAGAAAATATCTTTTAGGCCCAAAATTGACAACACAACCTTCCACCAAAGTTTCTCCCCCAAGGCGAGTATGACAAATTCTCCCCTCTCAAAGAAATTCGTCCTCAAATTTTGCTCAAACAACTTTCATCTTGACTTATCATGAAAGATTGTTGTTGTACCTTATCAATTTCTGTTTGTTTATATATTTCTTCAACTCCTCGATTTATCTTCAATTAACCAAGTCTAATTTAAACATCAATCTCAGTATTCAATATTCCAAGATCACCTTTAGTTATCATTCCTCTCTAGCAATAAGTCACTTGTTATCCGCTAATAGATTCTTCTTCCTTATAGTTATCCATCATACTCAACTTGGGGGAAAAAGTTTGGTGAAAGGTTGTGTTGTCAGCTTCATGATTGAAACTTTTTCTAAGTCTAAAAGTAGTTACCTATAAAGAGGGCTATACAGAGTTTACTTATTTGGGATAAATTATAAATGATAAATTTTGAACTAGAACCCAAAACCTAACTTCTGATCATTTGGGATTTATATATACATACATACATATATATATATATATATATATATATATATATATATTTGATATTTTCTTGAATCCAAATGGGGAGTATTCTCTTCTTTGCATTTATGTCTTAAGTAAATGGTGTAGATAAGCCAAGAACACTCAATTGGTGAGTGGTCATGGTTCGATTGATCAAACACTGCAAAACAAGAAAAAAATAAAAAGGTGTAGAACCCCAAAGAAGGAAAAATAGAAGGGATTGAGGAGCTTGGCTAGGGTACAAGATTTTCGGTCTCTAGAAGTAAGTTTTGCTTTGATTTCAGCTCCCAATCATGGTTTGGACATAGGCTTTTCATTTCTACCTGATTAGTTCTAATTCTACAGTTTCTATCTAGTGGTTTAGGTTGTGGTGCTTTTTCAGCTTTGTGGTGTTGAGGGAAGCTTCAAATCATCCTTGGGGACTTCTTGGTAACTTGTTTAGCAAGTTTTAACCATTTGGTGGTGTTAGTTCAAGTTTCCATCAATTTGTAGCTTCTTGAAATATACCTAACTTATCAAATGCTTCAATCTCTTTATCATGAGATTATAGAATGTTTCAAAGTGTATGTTTAGACTTTGATAGAGGTTCTTGGTTGTTAGTTTCAATTTTGGAGTGCTTGTTGAAATTTGTGGGAGTTTTTGGGCACTCGAACTTGTATTGTATCTGTGACTGGACCTTATTGCCTTCATCTAGACCTTTATTACTATTATAAATCATGTTTAAATGTTGTTTAAGTGATTAAAACTTGATTTGGTTATGTGAAGAATTTATGAGATTTTTGTCACCCATTCTTGATTTTTATCAGGAATGATGAAATGTGGGTTTTCAAGCTTCTTTGTTGAGTATTAAAGCTATATGCTTTCATGATTTTAAGTATGTCTCATGGATAAATATATTGTGTTATACTACATTGATGAGCTTTGGGAAAAGTAATGGGAAACTTGACTTTTACTTGGCACTTTTCCTCTTGAATCATTTTTGGTACTGGGAAGAACTTAACAATCATCTTTTTGATAACTTTGGACCTGTGGAATGAAGTTTAAGCATTTTGAACCTTGACCCAAACTTTTATGCATGAAAAAGGGAAGTTTGAGCTTGGAACCTTCAAGTAATGATTGATAACTGTGAAATTGTTCAAGTTTGAAGCTTCCAAGTGAATAATTTATCTCTGTTCTAATGAACTTTTGAGCAAATGATTAGTTTTTTGAGTATTTTCATGCAGGACAAGGTAACAATAGAGTAGATGGCATTTAGAGCTCCTCTAGGCCAAAAACCAGGGAGCTTGGTGCCATAACCACTACCACAGCCATAGTAAGTTACGACGCCCCAAGCTGCATGCAGATCCAGCCATGCACCCAAAAGGCTTGCGCTGTGGTGCCCATAACTTGAAGCATGATGCGCTGGTGACTAATTTTGAAGAATACCTTCAGCCCTTCAAGCCACATCTCTAGGAAACTAAAGCCATGATGCCACATCTCTAAGAACCTGAAGCCACGATGCCCATGCATCAACTGTCATAAATATCAGTAAATTTAGCAGAAAAAGAGACTTTGAACTTGGAAGAGTAGTAGTTAAGTTTGGAGACAAAGTTTAATGGCTCTGAAGGGGTTCTTGGATACGAAAAGCTAGAGATCATAATTTTTAGCCTATCAACTGTTTTATCTTTCTGATTCTTTTAGCATTTCCTCTTTAGAATTTATGATGTTGGTTATAAATTTGATCTCATTTTCACAACTCCTTTAATGGAGTAGATTTTTCATCTAAGACTGTAATTTGAACTCACATGTTGTTTCCCTTGATTCTATTTCTCATTAATCTCAATTGATTATCATTTAGCTGTTTTGTTTTTCTATGATTAATTCTTCTAATTAATTAGTCACTAATTGGATTGAATTTGGGAACCTTAAGGACTTTGGAAAAAGGATTTTGGGGTTTTGTCTTGGGTAGAGAGACATACGATCAATGAGCGGAAGCCTTGAGATCATTAAGATAGAAATATACTTACATGACATGTGTAGCCATAGAAATAGTTTGAACTTAATGAATTCTTGATTAAAAGTTACTCACAGGAATATAGGGCACCTTTGATTAAGGATATTTCTATTTGATCATCAGATGAGGCTTTTAGATAAATTAGAGCTCTTGGCTAACAATCGAGATAATTAATTGAGCGAGTGAGGAAGGAATTGATTCTTATGAAATGTGGGGGTAGATTGTAGTTCTAGGCTCTTCAAACTTAGAGATATTCATATCTTAGTTGATTGCTTTATATTTCTTGTTAGTTCATTTTTCCTTAATCTGTTTAATTACAAGTGGTTAGTTTGATTAAGGTTGAGAAGGACAATTTCAATACTTAACAAACTTAGTGGCAAATCCTCAGGGGAACGATACTATACTTATCACTTTATTTCTTGTTAGGTGATAGTGTGTACATGCGTTTACATAATTCTGACAACAAGTTTTTGGCACTGTTCTGGTGATTTGATTTGCTATTTTGTTGATATTAACACCAACTTCTTAGTCTTGAATCGAACTTTTATTTTATTTTTACAGGTGTAAGAAGTTGTTACATTCATAGTTACAAGAACTCAGATTCTCTCCTCCTTGATCTTAAGATCAAAAGAACTTGCAGAAGGAATATGAAGGAAAGAACTCAAGCTTTAATCCATCAGTGTGTAATGACTGAAGATGTAGATGAAAAGCAGCTCTGGTCACTTAGGGACTATGCCACCTTTCATGTAGAGGGAGTTCAGTCAAACATCATTCGGCTAAATATTTAGGAAACTAATTTTGAGATCAAGCAGGTGATCATCTTGATGATTCAAACCTCCATTCAATTTGGGGGGTTACCCAATGATGGCCCTCATGCCCATATTGCCAACTTCCATAAGATCTATGATACATTCAAGCATAATGGGGTTTCTTCTTATGCCATTAGGCTTTAGCTCTTCCTCTTTTCACTCAGGGATAAGGTAAAAAGCTGGTTGACTTCACTTCCTTCTAGCTTTATTACCACCTGGGATGCACCGGCATAAAAGTTTCTTAGCTAATTACTTTCCACTAGCCAAAACTACGAAGATGAGAAACAATATTACATCATTCAACCAGTTTGATTTGGAGTTACTCTATGAGGTGTATGAAAGATATAAGGAGCTATTATGCAGGTGCCCTCACCATTGGTTACCCAAGTGACTCCAAGTTTAAGTCGTTTACAATGCATTGAGTTAAACTTTGAGATCAATCATTTGTGTTGTTGAAAGTGGTGCACTCATGCATAAGTCATTAGATGATGCTTATGATCTGCTAAAGGAAATGGCGGCAAATAATTACCAATGGCCTACTGAAAGGTCAATGTTGCGGATAGTTGTAGGTGTACAAGGTATTCAGAGTCAGTTTGTCACACGTAAAATATGCACTATTAATCACTTTAATGCTCAATGTTCCCTAAGTTCAAAATCAGTGTAATTTTTTAGGAACTTCAACAAAAAGCAAAACAACCTGCATTCGAATTACTACAATTAAGGTTGAAAAGAGCATTCAAATTTCTGATGGGGTAATAACCAAGGGGGTTCAACTCCCTTAAAGCCTGTGTATCCACTGGGCTTTTCTCCACAAGCCTTAGCTTTAGAAAAAAATATTAGCAAACATGTAATGCTCTAGTTGGCAACAAACACCAACCAGTTCATGACTGAAACTAAGATTCAGCTTCAAAGCCAAGCTGTCCTTACCAGGATCTTGAAATACAAGTGGGTCAGCTGACTAGTAATCTCAATATTTGCCCTCATTGTGCTCTGCCTAGTAACACTAAAGCTAATCTTATAAGGGAGTATACTGAGCAATGCAATGTAGTGACACTATGTAGTGGAAAGAAATTCAAAGAAGTGGAAAAAATGCCTAAACCATTGAGGACCGGAAGAGCAAGGAACTTGAAAAGGATATTCATGATCAGCAGAAGAATGACATTAAGTCTACATAGAAATTTGAGGAAGAGATAATAAAGAACAACCCACCACTACCATTCCCTGGGCAATTTCAGAAGAAAAAGTTAGATGCTCAGTTTTCCAAATTTTTAAAGGTTTTCAAGATGCCTTGGAATAGATGCCAAGTTCTATCAAATTTATGAATGAAATATTATCAAAGAAGAAATTAGAGGATTTTGAGATAATTGTCATAACAGAAAAGTGTAGTGGTATACTTCAGAAAAAGCTACCTCTTGATGCACAATATTTAACCAATTCTTTGTAAGAGCATTGTGTGACTTAGGTGCTAACATCAACCTAATGTCGTAGTCTATTTACCGAAAATCAGTATTAACAAAAGCAAATACCACAAATGTCACTTTGCAGCTAGTTGATAGATCTCTCACCTATCCTAAGGGAACCATGGAAGATGTTTTGGTTAAAATGGATAAATTTATCTTTTGAGTAGATTTTAATATTTTGGATATGAAGGAGGATCGAGAGGTCCCTATCATCTTGAGGAGACTGTTACTAGCTATAGGTAAAACTCTGATTGATGTGCAAAATGGAGTACCATGAGAGTTCAAGACCATGAGGTAACTTTCATTGTTTTTAAAGCTATGGAAATCCCTAATGAATTTGATAAGTGCTTCATGGTGAAGGCAATAAATGATGGTGTTGACAACTTTTTGGATAGTTCTCTTTTTGCACATCAATCAATGGCGGTTACTGGATGCCTCACCTCCTTAGTATTAAACAAAGACTCAATGTGAGACATTAAAACACACTGCGCATGGGGATTACCAAGCTAGACCATTTGTGACTAGTGAAAGATCCTCCACCACCTTGGTTGCACCAAACTGAACATTGAGAAAGTTAAGCTGTTGACTATGAACCAAGCACTACTTGGGAGGTAACCCAAGTTTTCTATCCTTTTGTGTTATTTCTAGTTCGATTTAGTATTTTTGTGTGTGTTTCATTTTATGTTTTTGGTCTGTTTTGTTCTTGATATTGTATAATGTGTTTCATAGTGGTGCTATAGGCCTAATTATCTTTTCATTAGTGCCGCAACCTTCATTTTGGAAGCCACGGTGGCTACACATGGAAAGGGGAGCTGAGGCCTTGGCACTGCAGCGCCCCTCAACATTCAAAAAATATATATGGAAACCATTATTCCTTTGCAATATCCACCATGATTCATGAAAGAAGTCTATTGGGAATAGATTGCCTTGGAAAGAAAGTTGTATTTTCTAATTTAATGTAAATATATTTTAATATTAATAAATAAAGAGTTTATTTACATAAGCTTTGTTTTCTAGCTATTGAGGTTCCTAAATTATAATAAACTAAGATACATTTGCATAAGGGTTATGCAAAAGGAGATATGTTTCTTTGGATGAATCTAAAAAATTATTCACAATCACTTAGTAGAGTTAGTCACTCTATTAAATAAAGATTGTAATGTTTGAATTACCTCTATAAAATGAATGAGGTTATTTTTTAAGGGAATGATGAATATCAAATCATTGAAGTAATAGACTTCAGGTAATTACACTATTAAATGAATTGGAATCAAGTGAGATATCAAGTTCAAGTTAATGTCGTTGCTTTGAACTTAAACTCACACACACATTGCATCCATTGGTGGCAGAACCAAAATCCTGATGGATTATGAACTTGTGTTCATGGCCATTATGATATTTGATATACTATGAGCACGATCATTGTGAGGCATTGGTCAAGACTCTATATGTTGGAATCATGGTGCGAGTGAACATCCAAGAATATAAATCTAAGAAATAAAGTTCATAGTATTACATCACTTCTGGTGATTTTAAGAAGACAAATGACATATTTGGGCCTAGTGAAAAGATGAATTAGCTACTCACAATTTCAAGATAATTTTAGAAAAATTCTAAAAGAGTATCTGATCACTTATTAGATGAAATATGAGATCAGGGAAAAAATTGATATAAGGGGTAAAGCGATAATTTTATCTTGTATCAATTGATGACTTCGAGAGTTCACAAACATCAGGTTCACAAATTGGACATATCAATGTTCAGTGTTGACTTCTCGTAATTTTGGGAATTATCAAAGTACAATCATGAGTCTTTGGTACAACGACTTCATGATTAATAAAACTAGATTATCTTAATAAGATTAAAATAATTCCAATTTATTAGAGCTTGAAATTCCTATGTCCAAATGCATTCTCCACCTAGTTTTAGAGAATTTAATCCATATTAAGTTGGAATAAATTGAATGAAGTTAATTAATAATATTTTAGCTAATATCTTTATTAAGATAAGAGTTGTCTTAGTTAGAAAAATAATTATTTTATGACAAATGTCATTACAAGAAAAAATCTAATTTCCTATGGATTTTAAGGGAAAATCCACAGGAAACTACATTCATGCAGAATTTTCTGCGGATTATTTTCACATAAATAAAGCTTGTGCAAACTATTTTATGCAAATTTTTCAAGGGAAAAAATTCGCAAGAAAATCCACATGAGCTTACCTATGGATTTTTTCCCATGAAATTTTGAAAGAAAGTTCTTGCAGATTTTCCTAGGGAAAAATCTGAATTCCGCAGGTAATTTCCTGTGGATATTACTTTGAAAAAATCTGCAGGTACTTTCTTGTAATTTATTTTTGGAAAAATTTGCAAGTAATTTCCCTAAGAAAATCCATAGATAAATTTATGCAGATATTCCTTTGAAAAATTTCACAGGTAATTTCCTGTGAATTTTCTATTGAAAAAATCCGTAGGTAAATTGCTTGTAGATTTCTTTTCAACCATAAAAGCCGTAGGAAAATCTGCATGCACTTTAATGCACCAACAACATAGTTTTGTGCGACATTTCATACAAAACAAATTAAATAATATAAATAAATGAAATGCAATATTGTAACAAAAATTAATTATATAATTAAAAAAAGAAAAATATTATTTTGTTAAATACAAACATTGTTTAGTCAAATTAAAATAAAACATCATAATATTCAATCCACATTATTATCAAAGTCATCGTCAGAATTCTCTGGAGGTGGTGCTTAGGAATAAGAGCCTGTCTAATTAATGCTTAAACATTCTAGAACCTGAGTTAACAATCCTCTTGTTTTTGTAAGTGCACTTCTTGTTTCTATAAGCTTACTTCTCCTAGTGACATTACGTTGTCGTTCTTCTTTTAATTGAGCATGCAACTTAGATTGGCTGCTTTTGAGGTGATCAAATTCCTCAGGAATGCTTGACAGATGAGCTATTGAATTAGAAGAGGAGGATCTTTTGAACATCCGACCCACAAATCCTAATCCATAGATCATCCCCTTCTTCTTTCCACCAGTTGCATCCAACCATATGTCCATCTCAAAATGGCATAGTAATTGATGGTTGACTACCGTATCAAGTATCACCTCCATCAATTAATGAGCTTTGAGAAGACAGGAGACATGGGTCTGGAAAAATGAGGGAGATTCGACAAAGTCTCGAAGCCCATGGATCTCAGAGTCCATATTTTAAAGAGATCCTACCCAACCTCCTGTCAGCCTTTCTCTTTTCAAAATTTTCCTAAACGAATAACATAAAAAGTAAATTAATAATGGCAAGAATATTAAACTTAAATATAATTTAATGTTTAACAAATACTTACATAAGTTGCTGCAGCACAATCACTAACCTAACTTTGCTCCTTCTTTTTTCGATGGGTATGAAAATAAAAATTTGATAGTGAAGGATCTTTCCTAGTCTTATCCTTCTATAATTCATAAAAAAATAATTTTTTTAACTTTAGACATACTAATAAACTTGGGAGTAAGAAAAGAAATATAATCTTACCATTCTTTTCCAATGGACACGATGTGGTATGGAACCACTAGTATGAAGTGAGGCACCAACACATGAGTCCTGATTCATTCTATTTTGATTGTACTTCGCTTAGAATGAACCAAACTATCAATAAGCCTTCATCTCTTCCCATACAGTGTCCCCCATCCAAATTGGCTTTGTGTCTATGTGGCCTTGAACTGATTTAAAAATTTGGCTCATTTTGGATAATGCTCTATTCTCAAAATTGTGATGGATTTGGTCGCAATGATAAGTCGCCCACCTAAACCTTTTATATAATTGTAACAAAAATATAAGGATAAGTTAGAGAAATTACATTTACAAAGTTAACAATCAATGCATGCACATTGTTAAATGAAAGTTTTTATTCTTGTTCCTTGAATTCTTCAAACCACATATCCTAAGTGGTTATATCAAACTGCTTCCACAATGGATTAGCTACCTCAAACTTACTACGAATATAGGAACCTATGCCATCAATCACTATTCTGTGAGGATCGAACCTATTCAAAATAAAACATAAGTCATTAACATTAATTTAAAAATAAGTAAACAGTACAAAAGATGATAAGAACAAAAAATTTCATGCATCTCCATCAGGCTCTATCTAAAGACGATTGTCATTCTGAGCTTCCCTGATGAAGCTAGAAGAAGTGCTTGGTCTCTGATAAATTGGTTGGGGTTGGGGAGGGTCAAGAATAGTAGTTTGGGGTGGGATATCATGATGTAGGAGAGGGGATGAGGGAATTATAGGAGGAATACTAACTTGTAGTGGTTGTGAGAATGTCAATTGTGAGATAGGTGGTTGTGAAATGGTCAATGGAGTTAAAAGCCATCTCTTACTTGATTTTCCACCATTACAAGACTCCATTGATCTTGTAATGAAGTGGTCAGTAAAAAAATTAGCAAAAATATGTAATATAATGAAAGCAAAAAGAATACTTAAATTGAAGTATAAAACAATAACAAACAATGTAGAACTTATTACTCAAAGAGACATTATTTTATTGATCAAATGATAATCAAATTAACAATAATATATATGCTAGTACAATCTTTTTATATCACTCGCTCTCATCCTCGTCCTCATCCTCGTTCTCACCCTCATCCTCATCCTCGTTCTCACCCTCATCCTCATCCTTATCGCTATCAATGAACTACTTCTTCATCTTCATCCGATGGAACCGCTTTATTTTCATCATCTTCAATGAAATGATCTTCTTCCAACCTAATTACCTCTATTACCTCCTCCCTATTAAATTCATCATCATGTAATTCTATAGGTGAGTTGTTCTCCATTATCACATGAGCATGGGAATGATCTTCTTGGTATGCCAACTCTAAAGTATATTTTTAATCTACAGTCTAACTTTATTTTATCTTGATTACCACAAACCAATCATCCTTGTCCCTATACTGGCCAGGATATGAAGTATAATAAACTTGATTTGCTATTGAAGGAAATATAAAAGGGTCAAACTTTGCATATTTTTGGCTTCTTCGAACCTCAATGATGTTGTATTGTCTATGCACTCTTGTCCCGCAACCATGCTTTATGGGATCAAACCAATCATAGTAAAATAATACTAACCTCTTAATGGGTTGTCTTGGCCATTCCAATTCAAGAATTTCTTTAAGAACACTATATTAGTTATTTGAATTTATACCTTGACCGATGCCACGAACAAACACCCCATTGTTGTATGTTCTTTTGGCTTCACCCCTTGTAAAAGGCCAAAACTTGTATCTAGTAACATAAAAAATAGACCATGACTTTGCCTTTCGCAAAAGTCCAATTGAGAAGTCATACAAATAAGAATTATGTGATATGATATGTTGATTAATGCTTAGATATTCCCAAAACCATCATGGAAAATTGGATTTTATCTGTTTATCAAAGACATCATCATTAATATTACTGTTAGCATATTTCAAGCATTTGACGTAAATACTTCAAAATGAGGACATTAACATATTATTTTTAAACCATTAGGGAGGAATATTGAACAAGTTATTGGCATTCTACTTACTCAAGAAATGGTTTGACCTCGTCACAGTTTAATAAAACATGTAGATGGGCTACAACAATTTCTCTATCATCTAGCCATCTATCCGTGCGCTTACTAGCTGTGTGACCATGATAGTTGAAGATTGATAAAGTTGGCTGCATTTCATCACCCTGAACCCCATCATCATTGAGACCAACTCTAGTTGTACTTGCTTGGATTTGTGGATAAAAATAATGGAAGAAAAAATATGACGTCTCTTGAATCAAGTATGCTTAGCATATTGAGCCTTCCACACATGTTTTGTTTTTCACTGTTTTTTTAATTTTATTAAAGAACCTAGAACACAATTTAAGTTCATTCTCAACACACGATATATGTAACTTAAAATATGATAACATGACAATTTAATAACAAAAGTTAGTTACCTTTCAAACGGGTACATCTAGTGGTATTGAATGGGCTTACCTGCCCTAGCTTCATATGGCAAATGAATTGGTAGGTGCTCCATGGCGTCAAAGAATCTAGGTGGGAATATACACTCTAACTTACATAGTAGAACAACAATGTTTTGTTCTAACTATAACAGATGATCCTCCTGTAACACCATTGAGCATAAGTCTCTAAAGAATTGGCTAAGTTTAGATAGAGGATCCCAATTATTTTTCTAATTAATTGGTGGCGACTCTCATTTTCTCTGCATTTTCCCTTGCTCACCCAAAATCATAAAATGATGACTGTTTACCAGTCGTCACGTTGTGACAGAAGGAGATCTTGCAAGGAAGGTAGCCAATGAAGTGTGAAAGATAGAAATTTGACTCTTAAAACCAAACAAGAAAATGAGAGTTTTTACAAGATTTATTGGGAGTTTTTACCCACTCTATTGCTGTGCTACGTGCTAGCTATTGGTGAAGACCTAAATGAGAGGAACTGAGAAACAAAGCAGTCGCCAGTCGGCGTAACCACCATCACGAGCAATGCTGCAACGAGTTCAAGCCAAGGGGAGAGGGAGGGGAGTGGGACTATGGTCTTTGGGAGATATGTGATAAGTGAAAATGTGAAATTATGAAAGAAAATGGTTTCTGCTCATAGTGCAAACTGTATAGTACCAAAGAAGAAAAGCGAAAGTTAGTGACATGACGTAACAAAAATTAGCACTATATAAGTTGATTGAAGCCAAAAAATAAATAACGGGATAAAATAGTATGCCTTTATATATGAGTTATACATTTATAAAATTGACTAATACATTTGTAAAATAGAAGGGGTACTATGCAAATTTTATATAGGTAAATCATTTTTTAAAAAAATTATTTACATAACAATTTTTTTTAAGCCAAATAATTTTTTAAAATTATTATTTACATAAAAAAAAAATTTTGGGGGTGATCAACCTTTATGTCTCTATGAACACGACTAGAAAAATGACTTTCTGTGATGAACTTAAAAGTCATCACTAAAACAAGGTTTTCTGTGATGACTTACAGATGTCGTCACTGAATGTACTTGTCACCCTTTTTTAGCGACCAACTTTTAATTGCATCACAAAATCCAAAATTTTGAATAACAACATTCATTTTTCATAACAAAAGGTATTCAAAAGTTGTCACTAAAAGTCAAAATTTATACTTGTTATTTATGAAATTTGACGGGTTTAAAAAAGTTATGATTTAGTGACGACATAAAACAAGGTTTTCTGTGAAGACTTGTAGATACGGTCACTAAATAATAGTTGTTAGTAATTTTTAGTAACGACATTTAAATCTCATCACAAAATGATAACTTTTCAATGAAAACTTCATTTATAGTCACTAAATGTATGTAAATATCCTCCCTAAAAGATCAACAATTTCAATTCACACTTTTTATCCAAAAAAGAATACCAATAACTCCTAAACCCAATTCTCCTAAAAGGCAAGAATCACTTTTCCTCCCCCTGACTCGAATGACGATGCCAAGAGGAAGAAACGTGAAGCTCCATGCTACAAATAGAGGTCCATCGTCATTCGCCCAATGCCACCATTGAGATTGTCCTGGCTCACCATCGTCTAGACTCACGACAACTCCTTTACAATGTGATTCTTGCTTTAGCACAGGGAGTCTTGGTCGACAAATGTAATGCCTCCACAACGTCATCCTCAACCCCCATACGTAGCTAGCATAGGTAAGGAAAATTTCTTTTTCCTCTTTCGATTTTGAGCTTTAAGTTAGGGGATTGATATTCCTTTGCCTATGATGGGCTGTTAAAGCTTAAAAACTCAAATGCTTGCATCTTTATATTATGGGTTTGCCGTGAAAATTTTCTTTCTTCTTTTTCTTATTTTGAACTTTCAATTTAATGATTTGGGTTCATTCTTGAACATGGATTTTTGGGTTCATTGCTTTTGGGGTTTATTTGTGCTTTTTATTTTGATGGAATTTTATTTGTTGTAGGGATGTATATTGAGGTTTTAGTCTCTATCATCTGTCTCTTGGATTCTTGTATGGGTAATTGTTTAAGGCTATTTGAGTTCCTGTGTAGCATTCAATTTTAATACCAACGGTCATATTTCATTGACCTCACCGCTAGTCACAATCTTTGATTCATCTCACAGTGAAAATATCTTAAGAATTGCTGTCTTTGATTCATTCAATTTGAATTACAAACCACTTGCCTCCACTGCTGTATTTGTTTATATCCAACTTTTATCCAATCACTTGATGAAAAATCACTTGATTACACATTCATCTTAATAATTTTACTTTCTCTATCTGAGGTGGAATGTCTTTTAACCAATTTTGCATCATTTTTTCTTCTTTTAAAAATAAAAAATTAGGGTATTCAAAATTGTTGAGACTAAATGGAAATAAAGAACCCATCATGCTGGAACAAAACTCAAGCTTGGAAGTGCAACAAATTTCACAAGATTCCATTACTTCTAGTTTGATAATATGCCTTGTTATCCAATAAGGAACTTGTTTAAAAAATTAGAAGGTTCAATTAAGTAAAATATAAATATAAAATATAAAGGAAAAATAATAAGTCCAAGCCATTATTAATAGTTTGAAACTAAATGACTTTTCTCAAAAAAGGAAAAAAATTCAAACTATAAGACCTTTTCAAGTCTGCATTACCTAGCTTTTCTAATAAGATGAATGGTTCTTGTCTGATGCAGTCTTTGTACATTGGTTTTGCCTCATTAATATTTCCTATTATATTCTTAACTGTGATAAAAGATGTGTAATACTTTGAACTGATTCACTTTTACTAGTATGTGGTTTGAAATTTGGTCATATATAAGGCTTTCTATAATTTAATTGTACTTTTTACTATGTATTGTTACATATGTTCATTAATGTTGGTCTTTGTTTTCTTAGTATTGCCATTGGGCGAGAAGGTGTTGCATCTTTGATTGCACAAGCATGGTATGAGGTCAAGGCAATTTGTTACCTTGTTGGTTAATGTCTATGTATCTATTCATTTATTCAATGATGTGCATCTTCATTATAATGATAAAACAATATCCCAATGTGCGGGATGGATTTGCTTATTCTAGGACTGAATCATTATTACCATCAATCTTCTGTGTTGCTTAACATACATGTTTGTATTTATATTGATACCTTCTTGGTCATTTCTCCTTCATGGTTGCAATAATGCACAATGTTGCTAAATTATATTGCAAAAGCTCTTTATCTTCTTTTTAAGAGACTGACTGCATGCATATTTAGACTACACTTATTGTGGGACAACCTATAGCTCTATCTAGAGGCTGACTGCATACATATTCAGACTTCAGGATACCTTTTCAAAGCGTTTTCTAATAAGTGATTGTTATATGTTCGAACATATGATTTATTATTGTCACTATTCTTATGTGCTTATATTGTGTGCATATCATTTTGATGCATAGTATTGTTGGCACTATCTCATTGTTTGTATATCATTTGATGCACATGTTTTATGGAGTGTACAAGATTGAGAGGTTGTGGTTTCTTTTGGTTGGGGAGATGCTAGCATGTCTTGCTAGAAGTTTTGCCTTCTATACTTTATATTTGTTTGGATTGGTTTTTGTCATCATTGCTATTTGCGCAACCAAGGATTTTGTGGAGGTTTCTTTGACAAATATTTGAAGAGCAGGGGCTATATTCTTTTGATGCACTTTGCTTATGTAATTTTTTTACAATTTTTTTTCTCTGTCATGATGTCATGGGAAAACATCTTATCGTCTACACCTGTACTGTTTCCTCTCTTTTCTAGTATCCAATTTTTTTTTCCTTTTTCCTGTTCTCTTTTCCTTTAAAAAAAAAGTGTCTTAGTCGTGACTTTCCAATATAGTCATGTTTTCTTTTTTAACATTGTGATTTTAGGAATTACAAGGCTTGTTTACAGCCTTTTATTTAGCATCCTATTTGTTAGAATTCTTATTCATCTTGTCCCAAGCAGAGATCCCTTAGTCAAGAACAATTGTTTTTATCACTATCAAAGAACTGACTTATGTTATAATAAGCTATGCTTCAACTCATAACATTTTTATAGTTGATACTGCCAAAACTTACATGGCAATACTATGTTTGCTATTACTTTTGAAGGTGAGGAATTTGATGTTTCTTTTTTCTTGTATGATGAGTGGATTTCTTGGATACCTTACCCCTCAAAACCAGCGGACCCTTTGGCCTTCACAAAGTACATGTTCAGATTGTTCATTATTTAAGAGTATAAAAATCTTATGACTAGTCTGAGTTGTGGATAGTGTCATTCAACAGCCATAGCCATTTAACTTCTCAATTTTAGAGACTATGGTTGTTGAATAAACATAGATTGGAATAGGCTTGAGACTTAGGTTTTATGCTTGATTGTGACCAATCGATTGTCATAAGCTTTTTCCTGCCTTCAATATAATGACTTTTGGTCAAAAAAGTATTCATTGTCTTGTTGGACCTTTAATTTATCTTGATGACCTTTAACTTGAATATTACAGGTTTCTCATAAGCAAATTACTGTAACTCTTTCTACAACGCATCCTTTAGAAGATACATAAAGAAATTGAATTTCATGAATGAAGTTTGGATATTTGTGTTTGAATTGCTTATGATGTTAGATGTTGGACTCTCATAAATGTTTTAGTGCACTTGGAGTTTCATTTTATTCAGAACATTCTTGAATTTGAAACCGCAGATGTTATGTATATTGGAATATTACGTTGTTCAATAAATTTGTGGATTTAAAAATTTTTTTTAATAGTGTTGTTATAATAGGTTAAATATGTATGATTTGATTTTGATGTTTACTACAGCGCTTTCTGTGACAACAAAAGTAAGTTGTCACAAAAAATAATTTCAATAATGATAAAGCATGTAATCACAAATGAGGGTCTTTGTTGTAAAAAAATAAGGGTTTTAGAGACGACAATGCTTATGTCATTACCAAAAAAAAAAAGGTTTCAGTAACGATATGCTAAAGTTGCCACAAAACAAAAGTTTTAGTGACGACAAAGCATGTCATCATAAATAAGGATTTTTTTTTGTTATAGAAAAATTGTTTCAGTGATGACAATGTTAATGTTGTGACAAAAAAAAAATGTTTTAGTGACATCGTCACAAATTTTTTTTTTCAGTTATGAGAAAGCATATTATCATAAATAAAGGTTATTATTGTCACAAAAAAATGTTTCAGTGATGACATGCTTATGTCATCACAAAACATTGTTTTTGTGACGACAACAATGCTTTTACAAATAAAGATTTTTTTGACGACATGCTTATGTGATCACAAAAAATAGTTTCTGTGATTATGTGTTTTGACATCACAAAACTGTTTTAGTAACGACTTATTTTGGTCGTCACAAATAAAAGCTTTAGTAACGATTTCGATCGTCACAAAAGATTACTTTTAGTGATGAGTTGTGAAAATATTTATGAAACTAAATTGTCGATAAACCATTTAGTTATGATGATTGCTATCATTATAGACACCTTTAGTGACAACATTAATGTTGTCACCAAATCTATATCTTTAAGTAACATTAAGTGTCGTCTCAAAAAGTTGTCTTTTAGTGACAATTTTTGTTTATTGTCACTAAAAGCTTTTAGCAATGGAATATATATGATGACTACTAGGCTGTCACTAAAACTCTTGAGTGATGACTTTCAATATTTTTTGTGGTGACGTCATTTTTCTTGTAGTGAAAGCTTTGCCACTTAGCATAGTTCTTTTGATTTTTCAAACCCGGCCAGCTGGCCATGTAATACACCCAAAAAAATAGCAATAGTTCTTTTGATTTCATAAACAAAATAGAGCCAACTTGTCAACAAGTTAGAGGATCTCTAAGTATCTTAAACCTCAATACCCAACAAAAAAGATCAAGAAGACAATGGTCAACTCGGTGGATGAGCAAGAAGCACTTGACCTCAAGCCAATGGTTTCTCCAATTAGCATATTCGTAGACAAAAGTAGTGGTGTAAAGACTTCTGGTCTAGGTCTCCCGTCGAAGGACTTGTAAACAGGGGCTGCTCCCATAAATAGAATAATCCAGGATGGCTGTAACACCGCAGACAACAACATTTACGATGGCATAGAGATCGATTTGATCGTCAAGAGTGAAATTGGAGTGAGAATTGTTGGTAATGAAGATGGATTTTTTGGGGAGGAGCATGGGAAGGAGATTCTCAACCTTGATCAAGAGAAGATCGGAGTGAGGCGTTGGGGACGTTATGGTTGTGGCGGGAGCGGCACAATGGATGGTGGCAGTGATAGAGAGAAAGAAATGACTTTCAGGTTGATGATGGTAAGCGTAGCAAGTGCATGGAAGAGTGCAGAAGTTGAGTGCTCTATAGGCTTCATCATCTGCTTAAGTACATTCAAAGAAATAATTATGCCCTTTATGCCAGTACCGCTTTGTTCATTGTGACCAATGCTTTGAGAAGTATTATTGCTTATAGTACTTCTCATCTGGAACTTTATCTTGAAAAACAACGTTGGAACGATTAGAAAATTTTGGAATAGAATTATTGAAAATGGAGATGTGTTAAAAAAAATTGTTTTGCCTAGTGTGTAAATAAATTTCTACCTATGCAAAAAATTGTGTTTAATTGATAATTTAATGGTGACATGTCATCTCTTCTATTAACTTGGTTAATATTCGCAGAAGGATATTATTAGTAAAATTTATAGTGTAAAGAATTAAAATGAACAAAAAATTTTGAGGACCAACTTGAGAAAACTCCTATCTCTCGAACACCAAAATAGGGTTTTAGTCCAACATATTAGTCTTCATTAATTAGTTTGTAACGTAAAAGTCATGTTATCATTTTTTATTAATATTTGTGAGGGATTAAACTTTTAGTAAGACATTTAAACAATTTTAAAAAGAATAAAATACTTTAACATCTATTTTATTTTATTGATTTTACACATATCTCCTGCTATTTTTAAAACATACACAAATGTTCCTTATATTTTTAACACAAGTTATACATAACATCAATTTAAAAAATAACAGTTAGCTAGTCAATGATTAACTTTCAGTAATTATATATCTATATAAAAACCAAACTATCCTTCATGAACTATTTAATGAATTTTTAGCTAACGACTCATCAAATATATTAAATAATTCTTTTATAATCATAAAAAATTATCTTTTTATACAGGGTACAATTTATAATTTAATTTTTATTAAAAAATAATTTTTTAAAAATTTTTTTGTTTTCTATTGAGTGTTAATTAAAGTGGTATACATAAAAAATTAAAATATTTTAAAATACATAAAAATAGAATATTAATAAGACAATTTTACTCCATGCCTCGACTCTTACAAAAATTAATTCAACTTGATTCATATAAGAATTACTTCTCATAAATTTCATAAAAGTTTTTTTAGTCATCATTAACGCTCATTTTATCCCACTTACATCATCAAACTATATATTAATTGACTAGAAAAACAATTTATAATTTTTATAAAAAGCGCATTCCTCTTTCATGAATTTTTCCTTGAACAATGTCACACTTTTGTGTCATATGTTCACGTAATGCTAATTTGAATTTCTTGCAACAAATTTATTGTTTATCTAAAATATTTTATTTTGACTTACTGTAGAAATAAATTTATTTAGAATTAAATTAATTAACTTTAGGCTTTAATTTCTTTTTCTTATGAGAAGTTGAGATTTTAATGTGGCATGATAGAGAATAGACATTATAATATGAAATTGTTTTGAATACGTCATTTTGAATATTTCTTATATGGTTTAGTGTATTGTTTGCCAGAAGGTTGATGACGAGATTTGTGGTATTTTTTATGTTGTCTGGCTCATATATATATATATATAAAACTACTTAGATTGTTTTACATTTACATTTTGATAAATATTTTTAAAATTACTATATTTTAAAATTATTGGTGTGGTATAATTTTTTTATATTATTATAAAATACTATTATAATATTATTTGAAATATAAAAAAAATTTACAAAATACTAACTTCAAATATAATTTTTAGAAAAAAAAATAAAACTAATCCTAAATTAATTTTGGGTGGTTGCATATATATATTTGTCTACGAACAATAAAGGTATAAGTAATGCAACAATGAATCTGCTAGAGAATTAGATCCTAACACAGGATGAATGCTGATGACATGCTTAATACATACAAGTCAAATGGGTAAGTAACACAGAAGAACTTGCCCTTGTGATAGGAACAACAGTTGAAAATGACTGCTAATATTTCGTAGGCTGAAGAGCAAAAGGAGGAATCCGCTTGAGGAGGAGCTTGTGTCTGATTGACGAGTTGGTAAGCCAATAGCTACCAAGGCGATAATCAGTTGGTCCAAGAGGATGATTGGTACCAGTGGCACTGAGACACGGCTCATACTCCTACTAGAGGCAGCACTAGATTATACGATAACATTTGAGAATGTGAGGACATGAGAAAATAATTTAGTTAATGAAATAAGAAAATAAATGAAGGGACTTAACTAGATTTTTGTGTAGATTTTAAAAAAAGAAGAGAGATGCATAAGATCAATAAAATAAAAGAGAAGTTGGAGTATTTTATTCTTTTAAAAAATATTAAAATAAACTTAATAAAAAATTTAAAATGAAAATCAAATTCATAATTAACTTAATGATGTAAAGGATATTTTAGACTTCTAATAAAACACCTAAAATTAGTTTGTGGTGAAAAAATATTCGAGAATGAAGGAGACATTAAATGCTCTAACCAAACCCCCATTGTTTTCTTCGTCCAGCGGATAGAAAGCGAAATATATATTTCAATCAGCCATTGATCACAACAAAACCGATATGAGCCGTCAAGTTTTCAACCGTTCATATGGTTCAGTGTTTGACAAATTACATATTATATTAATTATATGGACAATGCCTTCAGTGATTGATCCATCGCTACATCAAATCTGTTTCTATCCCTTTCTTGGCACATCTGTTATTAATAATTATCTGTGTAATTAAATGCAAATCTGTCTCTTATTAATGACATTACTTTAGTATTTTAAATGTCTTAATATTATATAAAAAAGAATGTAAAATTGCTTAATTTTTCAAATGCAATTATTTGTGTAATTTTATCCAATAATATTTTCAAAATTTTATGTAGGTAGTATAATTTTTTTCATGGATAAATAATTGCTATTAAAAATTATTTAAAAAGTACTAATAAATAATAATTGATAAATTTGTAAATATTCAAATTAGTAGTTTAAAAATTTTTGACGAAGTTTTAAATTGTAATTATGATCCTAATTATAGGTGTAATAATTATAGGTAAAAAGAAAAACATGAAGAAATTTAAACATGACTGATGTAATTATAATTACAAATCAGATGTGATTAGAAAAATTAGCACAATAATTATAATGCCATAGCAGTTTTGATTGTGAACCACAACTTTAAACACGGTTGGCTAGCTAGTTGTGCAGGATCTAGGGTTGCTGAATATTGTGTAGCAATTACTTTCCAGTTTCCAACAACTCCCCTTAATTGTGAACTTGTGTACTTGTCCACCCCCTTTTGCCTTAAATGCTTTTCCACGCTAAGAGTACGGAAGTAGAGATATTTTTAGGTTGATTTCTACTTAATTTATAAATTAAATTAATTATAAATAAATATATAAATACATTAAAAATATATTTTAATAAATTTCATATCTTACATCTTTATATATTAATTATTTATATATTAATTCATGATTAACTTAGTGTTGAAACCTTTTAAACTTTCTCCGAAGTTCAAAACTTTAGTTTGTATTCTTCTCTATTTAAGACATCTTCCCCCTCCATCTTCTCAGAACGCCCCATCTCAACATTTAGAGGCAAGAAACTTACGTGCTCTTGTTAATTAGAATGGAGAGTCATACTCAAAGCAAGGCCGGAATCAATGGGATGGAGGGAGTGGTGGCGCCGAAGCCTAAACTAGCTGTGGCGGTTTGTGATTTGCTTCTTAGGCTCTTGGCCTTGGCACTAACTCTTGTGGCTGCTGTAGTCCTTGGCGTGGATAAGCAGACAACGGTTGTTCCAATCAAACTTGTGGATGCTTTACCCCCTTTGAATGTTTCTGTTACTGCTAAGTGGCAATACTTGTCTGCTTTTGTGTAAGTTCTCTTTTTCATGGCTAACTCTCATGATTCTGTTGTGCTTTCTGATAGTCATAGATCATAATGTTGGAATTTCCGATGACACCGGAATTGGAAAGATCCCAAAATGCAAAGTGAAACATGTCAGAAACTAGAAATTTATTTAAGGGACTATGCTACGTTCCTTTTTTTTTATGTTTTTTTTATAAATATTTTTATTTTTTAAAATTAATTAAGTAATTTTTATCTTATGTATTTTTTTAAAATTTTTTAAAATTTTTTTTGAATTTTTATACATTCTTTTTACTATTTATTTATAATTTTATTTTATTATTTATTTGTAATTTAAAAAATTTATAAAAATATAAAAATATCTCAAAAAATTTTTAAAAAATTTCATGTTACAAAAATTAATTTATTAATTTAAAAAAAAATTTTAAAAATTTTAAAAATACATAAAAAAAATTTATAAATTCTCCTACGGTCCATTGAGTGTTACCTTTTTTTAAGGGGAATGTTACTGTATATTATTTTTTTACATTTTTTATATATTTTTTATAATTATTAATATATTATAAAATAATTTATCATAATAATAATAATTAATAATTAAATAATTCACAAATTAATAACATTACTCGTTTTTCAAAATAAAGATTCGTGTGTAATATATTTATTTACAGGGATAAATAACCATGTTTATGTCAATAATTACTATACTTTTGAATTAAATAACAATAGATGGGATTATTTAGCCATGGTTAAAATACATTTTACATCACTTGAATTTATGATAAATTCTAATTTTTTTCTAAATATTTGACTAAGTCCTATATTGTTTTTTTATTTCTTGTTTTAACTTTATCTTATGAAGTGAGGAAAACTGATAATTGGAACCTACATGACCTACTTATAAATTCTTAAGTGATCAATTTAAAACATTTGTGGTCCAAGTCAACTAATTTTAACCAAAAAAAAAAACAAGAAATGCTTAATTTCCCTTCCACCATTATCTTTCTCCCAAATCCCGAAATCAATGAAGTGAGGATGTCCTAGAACTCCATAAGGGAAACAAAAATCTAAATTGGTCACATAAGAGTATAGTTAGCCATGTGAACTTCAATTTAATAGGTTTCGTCAGCTAGTGTTAAGGAAGAGTTAGATTAAGAAAGTCGTAGAACTTGATTTATACAAATACAACATATATGATTTCTCCAGTGCTCCTTAATATCGGAGCTTGTTTTTTATTTTTAAAATTTTTATTTTTAGTTTTTTAATTATTTTTATAATTTTTATTTTAAGAAATAAGTTAATAAAATTTAAAAAAATAAAAAAAGAGTTCAATTTTTTTATTTTTTTTGGTTTTTTTATTTTATTTTTTAAATTATTTTTTAATTAATGTGTTAAGAAAATTTTTTTATTTTTTAAAATTTTTTTAACTTTTTTCTTAAAAAAGAAAAGCTAAAAAATAAAAATTTTAAAAATGAAAAACAAGCCTCCGGAGCATTGTCGAATTGGCTATTTTAGCCTTTAATCTTTATAAGTAAATATCACTACACAGGGTTTCTCATTTAAAAAAAAAAGTAAATTAATAATTTAGTCTTTTAAGTATAATATTTTTTTTAATTTAATCTTCTAAATTTAAAGCGTCTCAAATTAATTTTTAAAAATTAATTTTGTTTCAATTTAATTTCTTTGTTAATATAGTTAAACCATCAACTAACAATTTTGTTAACATAAACCGAAAAATTGTCACATAAATATTAAATGTCAACGTAACAATTAATGTTATATTTTAAAAAGATAGTCTAAAAAAATGGCTAACTCATTTAAAAAAATATTAAATTAATATTTTGGTCTTCTAATTTGTAATGTAATCATTATTTTGAGTCAATTTTTTTTTAATAAAACCTTAACTACTATTATGCCATTTAACAGTTACGTGACAACTCTATCAATCCACATTAGCAAATTTGTTATGTGGTGGTTAAGGAAATAATTTAGAGCAAAATTAATTTTTAAGGAACTAAATTAATACGCTTTAAATTCGAAAGATTAAATTAAAAAATATTGTATTTAGAAGAATAAATCATTAAGTTCTCTTTATTAAAATCCCCAAAGAGTCATTTAAGATGCATTCTAATTTGTGAGAGGAAAACTAGCGAGCTTTGCTAATTCAATAACACAAGAATTGGTAAATTTTCTTTATATTCAAAGTTTTTAATAATGATCTCCATATAACAGTAACCAAAAGCCTGTGCATATGCAAATAAGACACTACACATTTTTGATGTAATAGGTACTTTGTGGTGGCCAATGCAATTGCCTGTGCATATGCAGCCCTCTCTCTACTTGTTTCCCTTGCTAACATAGGTGGAAGAAGGAAAGGCTTGGGAGCATTAATCATCATCCTTGACGCAGTAATGGTTGCCTTGCTGTTTTCTGGCAATGGAGCTGCCATAGCCGTGGGGATGATCGGCTTCCAAGGAAATTCACATGTCCAATGGAACAAGGTGTGCAATGTCTTTGGTAAATTTTGTCACCAAGTGGCTGCTGCCAGCGTTTTGTCTTTGCTAGGATCAATAGCATTCCTTTTCTTAGTGGCGGTTCCAATCTCAAGAATTCATCGGACAATCTAGGATGTTTTGGACCCTTAATTAATTAATATCATATCTCTCTATGTTTGATAATGTAACACTTAGTACTTTTCTTGTTTTTAAAATAATATATTCTACTTTCTTATAAAAGTTTGAAAATATTAATTTATCCTTTTTTTTAGTTAACTATCATGGTAAATTGATATTTTCACACATCCATAAAATTTTCAATTATCATTTAAAAAAAATATCAAACATTATATTATCAAATTTCAAGAAAAATTACAATAGTTTATCCTAATAAAGTAATTTATGTCATTAGAAGTATATTTGTATTGAGAAATTTGAATAGTTGAGAGATACCAATATCAAACTTTAGTACTGTAGTTGTAAAGAAACGTCTAAAAATAAAACCTAATTTTGTATGTCCACGACTTTATTATCAGAATCAGTGTTGTATTGTGTCTATTAGTCAGGTTAGATCCACGCCCTCTCTCTCGTAAAAACAGAGAGAAAAAAAAATGTAGCTTTATATAAAAGCATATATCATACATGAATGTTTCAAGCTAGCTATGAAATTGGTAGAACACGCCATATATCCTTATATGATTTGCTTTTTTAATACAGCATTTTACTTTTTAACTTTTTGTTTTGGTATATATTGGTGTGAATTATATAACAAAAGGTAAATTTTTCAACCTTCCTTATTTTGATGAAGGAGAAGTTGGAACTCAAATTTTCATGCCATTACTAAAGATTTTATCATTTGAGCTAGCTATCACCTTAAAGTCAAGATAAACAAATTAAGGATGGGCACAAATAGAGCTGATCATAAGTTAGGTGTTAGGCTTAATTTGTTGTCAATTTTTAAAAAATTTAAATTTGAAACTTAGCCCATTCAAATATAGGCATACAGATTATTTTCCTTTCTTCCCAAAAAGTGATTAGGTTGCGACTAGCTAATTCATCCTTCTTCTCTTTGTTTAATTGTCGATACAAGCTGGCACGGACAGCCAAGGATACCAGAAGCAAAGCAAGGCGGGGCAAGAGGGAAAAAATTCAAGTTTTATGATAGTACCATACTGCTCGCTAAAATTATATCACCTAACATTTTTTTTGCATTTTTTGATGACAATGTAACATTGTATTATTGTAGTATGTATATTTTCTTGAAAAAGAGGTGTGTCGCACTGTAACCTTAGGAGTTATGTCCTTCAAACTGATTTAAAAATTAAAGAGGAATTTTTTCACAAAGTTATCTCTTACAAAGCCTTATAAGTACATATTAAGTTAAGATAAAATAATCTTGGGATAACTGAGATAATTAATTATGTAAATGAGTAAGTAAAATAAAGTAATTATGAGATTTTATGAGAAATAATTTTGTATTTTGATTTTATGGGGCCCAGAGTAGCCCAAACAAGCCGGTTGGATCTAACTCTAGTCTCTAGGGTCTAGATGGGCTCTACAATCCAAACTAAAGCTAGACTGCGGGGAAGCCATCAAGTGTACAATACTAGGGTCTAGTTTCTCCTTGGTTGAGGGTGAACTCATTGCCTTGGATATGATTTTGTGATTAAATTCATTGATAATGTTATTCAACTTCTCTTGAATGATTGTTTATGTTCTTCTACTTGATTTGTTCATGATTATTGCTTGGTTTTGTTTGGGTGGCCAACTAAATGAGCTAGGTAATCATCTAAAGCTATGATAAAAGATTGAATACGTAATAGTTTGACTCTCTTATTCACAAGTAGCAATTTGTAGTGATGAGAGATGTCCAAGTTCTTGAAAATTATGATGTGCACCATAACATAGGTTAAATAATCCAAGCATTTGAGATTGTTGCTTAGGTTAACCTGTCTTTCTCATCTTAAAGCTTTCATTAGAGTAAATCTAGGAAGCGTTTTATAGGTTGTTCATTGAATAGGGAGTAAGTAGGGAGCATTATTTTATTTACCGAATAACTAAGGAATGATTGGGATAACAAAGCTAGTTGCTATCTACGGTTAGTAGTCAGGATAGAGAGTCGAAAAGATTGTCATGTTTATAATCATAATGAGTTATTGTCTATGATCACTTACCGATGTTCAATGGAGAAGAGTGAATCCTCAACCATAATTCTCATCTTATTCTAATTTTCTTATTGTTTGTTGTGTTCTTTGGGTATATTGCTTATATTTACTTTCACCTTTATTTTAAGTACATTTGCTCTCACCAAAACCCCCATTTACATTTCAAACATTGATTCATTAATTTCTTTGATAATTAATCAACTAAACCTAAACCTCTGCGGGACGACCTTTGCTCATAAACACAAAATACTTACCATTATACTGCAAGGAGATATATTAGTTGTGTTTCCCACTTGGAAAGCAATTAAATTGAGGCTTCATTGCCGAGGTTTGAAGTTATATTTTTGAACACAATAGTAGCTACTATGGTATTGGGGTTTGGCCACATCATTTGGGATGGATTGCACCTCTACTGCTACCTCCATCCAATACCCCCAATAGGCCTATTGTTAATTTGTCACAATAGTGGGCATCTCAGAATTCGAACCCATGACCTTCCCTTTAAGGAGCATTTTGGTTCAATCTTGGTAGCCAGTTCTCCTATAGGTGCATTGGTTGATGTGTGATTTATATAACACATATTTCATTGGGTTTTATTGTGTAAATTAAGGATGTTTTGCAAGATTTCAATGTTATTATTCATGATTTTAAGTGATTATTGCAATATCTTCTAATTTCCCATTTTAAACATATCATTACCCAATTCTTCCTATTTTTGGTAGCAGAAGGAGTTATTGGAACAAGCCTCAAAATGCACAGTTTCATAGCTTACCCAAAAATGCATAACAACACTTGTTCTGAAGCGTATAACAACATTTGAGAAGACGCAAAATGCAGAAGTTTTGGTGGGCAGAAAAGAAGAGCTAGGTTTATCTCCAAAAGGGGGAAAATTGTGATCATTCTAGAGGATATTATAGAGAGGAAGTTGCAGCTACAGCAAAAGGAAGAGGAGATGTTTGTTAAGGAACTTTGGTGAAGAAAAGGATAGTAGTTTTGAAAGGAGGGCAGCCATTTATTTTACCATTAAGGAGTCCTTCATCAGTTTCTTCTTCACTTTCTCTGAACTTTAGTTGTATTATTTCATTTCAGATATTGCTCTTGAATATTTTCTGCTTGAGTTTAGTTATTGTGAGCGGCTAAATTTTCATTCTACGATTGGGTTGTAGTTATTGAGTTTCTATAATGGATTAAGTATGATTATGTAAGGATGTTTTCTATTACAACTTAATAAATTCATATTTTTTGCTTAAAAGTTACTAGCCATGACTTGTTTGTCTAAGGCATTGAGTGATAGAGCAAAAGTGGAAGCCTAATGTTAGTTTGTGAATTTATTAAGCTTAGGCAGTGTAATCACAAAAGTATATACACACCTATGTGACTGTGGTTAGGGTTTCATAATTCATAATGCATTCATGTTAATACCTTTGATCATGAAAGTAAACATAGGGTTAATGTGAATAGAATTTTTATACCTTGAAATATGATAGAATATAAATTAGGCAACCCTATCTTGGTATCTTGAAACATTAGTAACCAGTGCCATTTTCATAACATGACTCAATTAACAAAACCCATTCTTAGGATTTTTTGTCATTAGTTTCTTATTACAGTATCAAATTGTCATTGCTCTCTTGATTATTTGGTTGCCTAAATAATATAAGGAATTACATATTTTCATAATTGAACTTTCCTCCTTGTGGATATGACATTGGACTGCCTTATACTACTTTTTATGACCCATACACTTGTGGGTATATCTAAGAGGCATCACTGGTTACCAAGATTGAACCAAAATGCTCCTTAAGGAGAGGGTGGTGGGTTCGAATCCAGAAGATGCCCACTGTTGTGAAAATTTAATAGTAAACCTATTAGGGTGTTGGACTGAGCTAGCGGTAGGGTTACAACTTGTTCCAAAAGGTGTGGCCAAACCGCGATAGCCTAGTGGCTACCATAGCAGTAGGTCTTAACTTGTAAGAAATATTTAATTTCTTGTACAGATTTAGAACATTCTTTACATAATTAATGTATGAGCGTACCAGTTCTCGACATGCATTACTGATTCAGGATGATTTAAAACAGGCAAGGTCTTGCTCTCTAACTGCAGATATAAAGGCAGTGTTATTAAGGCATGCTAGAGATCATTAATCTCTCTTGTTAAGTTGGAAGTGGAGAGTGAACCTAGCCTTTGTAAAAATAAAATAACCTTAATACGCTCTCCAATTACGAGCATATAGGATTGGGCCTATACTAAGCCATCGATCACATTTATAACACTATGGCATATAAAAGTCCAGAAATAACAATGATCACAACATGGATTTTACCATCTCCCAATAGATCCATAATTAGCCATTTTTATATAAAACATAAAACTTCCAATTAGTGGCAGCCTATGTAAGAAAATTCTAACATTCTCCCACTTGGGCTACACTTATTGCATAATATAATTTATAAAACATTTTATTTTAGAAATGACTCTGGCTAAAAATAAAATTTGACAAAGTGGCCACATTTTTTAAAAAACTATCGATCCAAGGGATAACACCTCCTAGATGACACAGTATTATGGGACTCAAAAAGCCGAATCATAATAGTAATTGCATCCTTAATTAATGCAAAACCTTCCATGGTCATAAACATCATAAATCTCATAAACCAAAGTCCATGATGTGATAGTGTTGCATGAAAATAGACCAACATATGATCTCATCATACTATATTCAATGTCGATCTACCATAATTTCTCGCATTCAACATGCGTAAAATAGAGAAATTCATTCTTAGTAATAACATATCATAGTGTATTGTCTCAAAATCCCAAAATGGTGTCAATAGTGAGACATAATCAATCAAAAATTTTGCTAAGATTGACACCGAGTCTTGGCTCCATTATGGTCTTACAACCATCATAGAGATACACTACCAACAATTGTGTATATTTATATACAATGATATGTGTATCAATAATCAAGGCAAATATGCATAATAAAAAAATACAGGTGTGTAAATAAATGTAGATTAATGCATATAAGAATATATCTAACCATGTGATATTAGGGTCCACAATGCTAGAGTAATAAAATAAGACAAAAACTCCCACTAACCAAGTACATCGAAAGAACTCAGAACACTCATATTTTCGACATGTGTCTTAAAAACTAAGTGTCTAAGCTCCTTAGTCAATGGAGAAGCTGACTAATATGCTCAACAATAGTGACCCCATTCTCTACATGATCTCTAATAGTCAAATACTTCAACTCCATATGTTTAGATACACTTTGTGAACAATCTTTCATCTAAAATCTCTCTAGAACCTTATGGATATAGGTTAAAGCACAAGATACCTTAAGACCCTTCTCTATGAATTTTAATATGAATGACATAAGACACTTCTCCCATATCTTTGATATCAAAATGTTTGAAAGAGAAATTGTTTCTCCTTATGCAACAACCCCAGATCATTGGTTGCAAGCATAATATCATCCACATATAACACTAGAAAGATGATATATATATATATATATATATATATATAGAATAATTATGCTCATATATAATTTTTTTTACACCTCACTTTTAACCATTGATATATTATAAAATAATAATCATGATAGATGATGGTAGGTGATAGATAATAATAAAATAATAAATGTGAAAAAAGGTATAAGAGTGGCGTAAGCAAAAGTGGTGTATGAGTATCATTAATCTCTCTCTCTCTCTCTCTCTCTCTCTCTCTCTCTCTCTCTCTATATATATATATATATATATATATTTAATACTTTATGCATGCAATTGTCATAATTAAAGATGTTGTGGTTGCTCTTTAATAATCAAATGCATACTAATCACATGACATCAATGGTATGCACAAATTAAGACATAAATATAAAATAAAATATAAGCATCACATAAATAAAAATAATTAATTTATTATTCTAAAAATGTCTTAATTTAATAAAATTAGATAAATTTGAACAAAGTAAACTTCTTCATGACTAAATGAATAGTCTATCTTATTATTCAAAATAAGACCATGTTAACTTATAATATAAGTTTATATTCAAAACAAGACCAAGTCTCTAACAATATAATAGACTTTAACAAATAAGTTTATATTTATCATTAAAAATTCAAAATTTATAGTCTATTAATTAGAGGAATAACATAATTTGCAACTAAGCAATATAAGCATAAATTCCTTTATGAACTTAAACAATTAGTTCAAACCAACAATTATAATTATTTTAAGGTGTAATGAGCCCATTCACAACATGTAACTTTGAGCTTAACATAGTTCAAAGAAAATTGGCCCAACAATAACACAGTTCAAAAAGACTAAAAAACAAAATTTGGGCTAACACATTAACACGGATATAAGCCTAATATTCAATAAACAATAGGCCCAATATCACACAACATGAGAGCCTTAAGATTTTCAAGCCACACCACATGAACATCTGAAGCCCATAACTTAAATGATTGGTAAATTGGGCTAGCTTTGAAAACTCAAATCTTGGGCCAATTTTCAAACATTTGAATAAGATTTTATAAATCTTAAATGTGAGTTACTAAAACAAATTGGCCATTATATTGTGACTATAAATATTAAAAGCCATAAAATTAAAACAGCCCAAAAGAAGAATTATCATGGTATCCAAACTCTTATAGCCCAAAACCTTAAAGGCCATAACCAGAAACCAACTACATAAATGAATGGTTTAAAATAATCTCTTGGGCCAACATATTAAAACATAAGCCTGGAAACAAAAAATAAGCAATTGCATTGGTTAAAATACCATGCACATCTCAAAGCAACGTCTATAGGCTTAGTAATCAATAAAAGAAAATGCTCAAGACTTTAATCACTAGTAAGGAAAAACTAAAGCTCTCAATCAATTTACAATCAATATTAATGCTAGCTCATTGTAAGGCTTCAAATTAAAATTAAAATGGCAAAACCAATTTGCCCAACAATTATAAATGAACATACATTAAAACATATTTGATTTAGCAATCAAACCTTGTCTAGGTCAATCATTCCTAGGTCAAATTATATATCTTTCTTACATCTTTTAAAATTTGAGTTATTTAATTCCTCAACAATAGCAATATTATTGTTCAAACCAAAAGAGACTATTCTTACAAAAAAATACAATATGTCAATCATGGGGTGAATTGCAAATGCTTTTAATATCATAAGCCATAAACTAAAGTCCCAAAACACATTACTACATCTCCCCTTTAGGGAGAGTATGTAGAACATGCATGGCATTGATAGCTGTCGAGACTATCAAATTATAATAATTTTTACCGATTCACCAAAATTACTTGCAGTATAAGGTAACATAACACCGGGTCAAGCCCTTGGATCAATCTAATAATGCAATGAAATTAAGAGGTTAACAAGCAGGGGGGAAAGGTTTTTGTAGAACTAATTAACTGAAGCTAATTAAAGCGATAAACTAAATTAGGAAAACAACAAATCCTAGGAAATTAGCCAATCTTGATTTTTAATCTATCCTTGATCACTATGGATTCATTCAATTATTACCTAAATTCTTGGCCTTAGATCATATTAAGAATCCTCAAAATGATATGTGGAATCTCTACTGGATAAGCATCCAGAATTCGACCAATGAAAGTTAGACAAATTAAGCATCCATCTAACCTAGATTAATCTTAAAAACCATAATTCAACCAAGCTGAACAATTTACCAAACACCTTTGATATCTTGTTTAATCTCTATAATCCTCCTTTATCATATGATAATTACACAGTTATCATATAACCAATCCAATTAAATTTAGCAACTCAATCAGAATTAGACAAAGAGGAAGGAAATAAATTCAATTAATTCTTGAATGCAGAAATAATTAAAACCTAATCTCAAGGTAAAGCATCATGATTTCAATTCCTAGGATTGATTAAAAGTTTAGCCCTCCATGAAAAAGAGGGAAAAATTGTAGAAAAACAAAGGAAACATAGAGAGAAAACTAACTAAGCAAAAGAAAGAATGAAACATAACTAATCTGCCTATACATTCTGCTACTATCCCACCTTATAAGTGTCTTTAAAATATATAATTCAAATTTTCCCTTAGGTTAGAATTAAACCTCTTTCTCTTTGCTTTGCTTGGACACCTAATTTGCCTTGATCAGGCTTAGAATGAGAGAGTTAGGCCCAATTTACTTTTAACAACTCTCTGGACTCATCGGCCGACTTCAAGGGACATGAACACCATCAGAATGCCACGTTTGGATAAGTAATCTTCACAAGAATTGATTTTTTATGTCTCAGCTGTCCAATGGCACTGGTTTCAGCCCTATATGGCACCTACAGTTTAATTTATGGTCCAATCTCTGCATACTGTCCAGGTTCCAGCTACAGCATCTCTGTTCCGACTTCCAGGTTTTAATATGGCCCGTTAGACATCCAATTCAGCCATGCATCTCTGTATCAAAGTTGTAGGGATTTCTCTTAGATTTCCTACAAGGTAAAATTAATGATTATCATATACCTAAATCCTAAGTTATGCCCAAAATACAGAAGCAGTGTAAAATTCCCAACAATGCTAAAAAATACAATTAACCCCAATTGGAACCCAAACTCATAAAATGTGGCCAAGCTTAGTCAATTAAGCACATAAGAGGTTTAAAAGATTAAATATGAGGGTAACTAATGCATAGAAATTGTTTATCAAATTCTCCCACACTTAGCTTTTGCGTGTCTGGGGCAAAGTAGAAGTTCAGCACTAGGAAACAAGGAAAAACAACACACTCAAAAGTTGAAGACTCTAAAGGACTTACTTTCCAATGATATTCAAGAATGTAAAAAATCCATAGGTAGAAGAGTAGCCAAGGATTCAAGGGGTCAAAATATTCATGAGGTAACACTTCTTCACATCTCAAACCAACAAACAAGGTAGCTTCAATTGAAAAGCATGAATTAAGAATGATAGATCCTCACAAGATACACTTTTAGCCCCTTAAGTGTTTGAAAGGTAGGTGTTTCACTCAATTAAACCCACGAGACAAAATGCACTACCATAAGCTTGCTTATCTTCCACGTCTCTACTACTCAAACACATGCACACACAAATTAAGAGGACTTTATTCATGGTCGTAATGTGGCTAAGGTAAGGGAAGGAAACAATATGGATATGGCAAGATAAATACCCAAGGGAATAAAAGAGCATTGATGAAGAAGTTAAATGAGAAGCTGGAACTTTTACCCCAAATCCATGAATGTAAAGCATATTCTTCTTTCACGACCTTCTTTCATTTATTAATTTTTTTTTCATTTTTTTTCTTTCAGAAGGAAACACCTTGCATATTGCACATCAATTTGCACAACCTCCACAAACATGAACCAATGCTCTCCCATTATCTAAGGTAAGGTAAAAAACATGGTTTTTCACATATTCATATAATGAGCTAAGACAAAGGATAGGTAATAGGTTTAAGGGGGTTAATCAAAGGGAAATGATGCAAGGTTGGCTATTTAGTCAAAGTGGCTAATTCAAGAAAGAATGCCTCAATCATGTTTATGCATGCAAGTGAAAATGTAGCTTCAAAAAGGATTAAAGCAAGTTCTAGAGTGCTCAATTGCCATAAGTGAGAATCGCACAAGAAAGAAGAGACTAGTACCATTGCTAAATCCATCCATCAAAATCTCACAAGGCATGCATCTATCAGACTTAATCACCAATCCAACATCCAAAACCAAGTATGTGAACTTCAAGAAGGAAGACAGTTTATTCAATCATCCTATGAACCTTGAATTTCAATTGCTTTCAATCTTAGTAGTGTCTTAAATCCCAAAATATCATTGGAAGGCAATTTAAAAACAAAAAATTTGAAAAAAAAAAATAAACAGCAACATTAGAAATATCATAGATAGAAAAATAGAAAATAGAAAAAAATGACAAACAAAAACAGCAACAGTAGAAAACAATAAAAACAAAAAATAGCATCAGAACAGTAACAGTAAAATAGAACTAGAAAGTGAAGATAGAAAATTAAAACAAAAATGAAATTAAACACAAATTACAAAAATAAAACAGAAAATAGAATGACAGAAATAAAACAGAAAATAGAAAATATAATGTAAATTCCTCCTGCACACTTAATTTCTACATTGTCCTCAATGCAAAGTCCATTGACTTAACAAGTAAATATAGAACATCATTCCCCAATTATCAGTAAGCAATGTAGAACAAGTAAAATAAATGAGAGAGAGAGAAGAAACATCCTTATCAAGTGAAGTAGGTGGCTTCCTGTAGGTGGATCTCCTCCACTATGTCCTCTTGAGCTCCCTCATAGAATGGCTTGAGGCGTGTCCATTGACTTTGAAAGCTTTGTTAGTGGCCTCACTTATAATCTCCACCACAACATAAAGAAAGACCTTAGTGATGACAAAAGGACCAAGCCACCTAGAACGGAGCTTGCCGGGCATGAGCTTTAGGCGGGAGTTATATAGGAGCACTTTTTGGCCAACGGAGATCTCCTTTCTTGTCAACATCTTACCATGAAGAAACTTGGTATTTTCCTTGTAGATCCTAGAGTTCTCATAATCTTCCAACTGAAGCTCTTCAAGTTCTTGGAGTTGGAGCTTTCTTTGGGATCCGGCTTGGTTCAAGTCAAAATTACACTTCTTTACTGGCTAATGTGCTTTATGTTCAATCTCTACTAGAAGGTGGTATGCTTTACCAAAGACTATTCGATAGGGGCACATCTCAATGGGTGTTCTGAAGGTTGTCCTATAAGCCCAAAGGGTATCCTCAAGCCTTAGGCTCCAATCCTTCCTGTTAGATTGGATAGTTTTCTCCAAAATTTGTTTGATCTCTCTGTTTGAGACTTCGACTTGCCCCTTGGTTTGGGGGTGGTAAGGGGTGGAAATTTTATGCAAAACTCCATATTTTGTCATCAAAGCCTCTATGCTCTGGTTGCAGAAGTGTGAACCCTAGTCACAGATATAGCCCTTGGAATGCCAAATCTGTAGAAAATGAGTTATTTAACAAAATCTACAACAACTTTAGAATCATTAGTCCAAGTGGCTTTTGCCTCCACCTATTTAGATACATAATCAACACTCAACAATATGTAAACAAAACCCAAAGAAACAAGAAAAAGTCCCTTAATGTCAATACCCCATACATAAAAAATCTGACAAAACAGCAAAGGTTGCTGGGGCATCTCATTTCTGCAAAAAATACTCCTTGTTCTCTGGCATTGTTCACAAGGCTTACAAAACATGTATGCATTATGAAATAGGGTAGGCCAATACAATCCAGATTCTAAGACTTTCCTAGCTGTACGTTGAGGACCAAAATGCCCACCACATGTAAATGCATGACAAAAACAAAGAATAGGCTAAAACTCATGATCAGACACACATCTCCTAATAATTTGGTCACTACAAAACCTCTATAGGTAGGGATCATCCTACACATAATACTTAGATTCACTTCTCATTTTATCATTATGAGCCTTAGTAAAACTTGCAAGAAAAAACTAGCAACCAAGAAATTGACCATATTGGTAAAGAAGGAGAGGTGACCTTACCTTGCAGTAGTAAAAACTGCTCATCAGGAAAAGAGTCATGGATGGGAAGGAGAGATGAGACTCTTTCAATTCTGCTTAAGTGGTCAGCCACCAGGTTCTCTGCTCCAATCTTATCTTAGATCTTGATGTCAAACTCTTGGAGTAGTAGCATCCACCTAATCAATTGTGGCTTAGCCTTAGGTTTCTTCAAAACAAACTTCAAAACTATATGATCAGAAAACACCACAACTTTAAAAAAGTAAATATGATCTAAACTTATCTAGTGCAAAAACAATAGCTAGAAGTTTTTTTTCTGTGGTGGTGTAATTTTCTTCAGTGATATCCAAAGTTCTTAAAGCATAGTAGATCGCATGGGAGACTTTGTCCACTCTCTGTGCCAAGACATCTCCCACAGCATAGTTAGAAGCATCGCACATTAGTTCAAACGGGAGTGTCTAGCTAGGTGGCTGGATAATAGGGGTACTAGTCAAAGCCTGCTTCAAATGATTGAAGGCTACCTTGCAATTTTGGTGAAATCGAAATTCCACATCTTTTTGCAGAAGGTTGGAAAGCAAAAGGGCTATCTAGTTGAAATCTTAGATAAAGCGCTAGTAGAAACCTACATGTCAAAGAAAATAATGAACTTCCCATATGCATGTGGGATGAGATAAATAGGTAATGACATCTATTTTTGCAAGATCTACCTTAATTCCTTTGCTATACAATACATAACCTAAAACTATACTCTAGTCTACCATGAAATGACATTTCTCAAAATTTAGGGCAAGGTTAGTTTCAATGCATCTATGTAGAACTCTAGATAAACTATCCAAATAGGAATCAAAAGAAGAATCATATAAAGTGAAATTATCCATAAATACCTCCATGCACCCCTCTAAAAAATTAGAGAAGATACTTACCATGCACCGCTAGAAGGTACTATGAGCATTGTAGAGGCCAAAAGGCATCCGCCTATAAGCAAAAATGCTGAAGGGATAGGTAAAAGTGGTTTTCTTATGATCCTCAGGTGCAATGTGGATCTAAAAGTAGCCAGTGTAGCAATCTAAGAAGCAGTAATGTGATTTTCCAGCCAACCTTTTTAGCATCTGATCAATGAAAGGTAATGGATAATGATAATTCCTACTGGCCTGGTTAAGCCTCCTATAATCATTGCAGACTCTCCAGCTGTTCTGCACTCTGGTAGGGATCAACTTGTTCTTCTGGTTTGCTACCACTGTAACACCAAATTTCTTTGGGATAACCTGCACCGGGCTTACCTAATTACTATTAGATATGGGATAAATGATGCCAGCCTGTAGTAACTTGGTCACATCTTTCTTCACCACATCCTAAATCAGAGGGTTCAGCCTCCTCTAGGGTTGCCTCACTGGTTTAGCTCATCTTCTAATAATATTCTATGCATGCATGTAGAAGGGCTAATACCAAGGATATCCGCAAGAGTCCATCTGATGGCTTTCTTATGCTCTCTCTGAATCTATAGCAATTTCTCTTCCTATTCAGCAAGTAGGTTCTTGGCTATAATCATAGGAAGCTACTCATCATTTTCCAAGTATGCATACTTCAAGTGCTCAAGCAAAGGTTTTAGCTTTAGTGTTGGTGGCTGCACTGTGAAAGGGGGTAATCAAAGGGGCTACAATGTTTCTACAAACTGAATGTCTTCATAATCAGCAACTACTGTATAATCTGTAGAAATAGAATCATCATTTCTTAAAAATGTAGAAATTTCAGCACAAACAATACATATTATATCACCATCACAAACAGTACATGATTGGCATGAACAGAATCGTCTAAATCCATATATCAATAAATTCAGTGCTCAATTCATCGTAGACGTCCTCAACTAATTCATAAAGTAATTCAGTATGAAAAACATAATACTCCTCCATGGGATGCTTCATAGCATCAAAGATGTTGAACTGAACAACAGAGTCTCCAAACTCCATGGATAGAGTTCCTATATACACATCTATTTTGATTCTTGCTATTTCGAGGAAGGCCCTCCCTAGAATGAGTGGGGCCTTGTTGGATGGTGACTCCCCCTTTATATCTAGAATATAAAAATCTACAAGAAATATCAACTCATCAACCCATACCAACACATCTTCAATCACTCCAACTGGGTATGCACTGCTCCTATTAGCCACGTAGATCACAACACCTGTAGCACGCAAAGGTCTAAGTCCAAAAGATTGGAAAATAGATATAGACATTACATTAATGGAAGCACCTAAATCTAGCATGGCATCCTCAAATCCATAATTGCCTATGATACATGGAATCTTGAAGGTCCTTGGATCCTTGCATTTTTGAGGCATAAACTTAATGAGGGCTGAAACATTTTGGCTCATACTAATTCTCTCGTTACCCATTAGCTTCCTTCTCTAGGTGCATAATTCCTTAAGAAACTTGGCATACTTTGGAACTTGCTTAATTGCATCCAGTAATGAGATAATGTTCGATGAAGAAGTTGCATGGGATTGGAAAGAAAAAATAGAAGTTGAAACTTATAAGGCGGCCTTTTTGATTGAGCTTGATGAAGGTGGAGGAGAGTCAACCTATGCAAATCATCAAGTTCAAGCTTCACCCATTCCTAACAGGTCACAAAGAGCTTGACAACCTTTTAGTTGGTTGAGGGACTTTAAGGTAACTACTGATGATGATATTAATGGTAATGGAGAATTGATGCATTTAGCTAAGTTTGTAGATTGTGATCACATTACTTATGAGGAAGTAGCTAGAAACAAAAACTGGGTGGAAATTATGGATGAAGAGATGCAAGCATTTGAAAAGAACAAGACTTGGGAGCTTACTAAAATTCCAGAGGGGGGATTGAAAAGTATAAGACGCATTTGTTGGCAAAAGGGTACTTATAATGCCCTAGTCTAGATTATCAAGAGATATTTTCCCTTGTTGCTAGAATTGAAACTGTTAGATTTGTTGTTGCACTTGTTGCTCAAAGATGTTGGAAAATTCATTAAATGGATGTGAAGTCCACTTTCTTGAATGGCCCTCTTGATGAAGAAGTCTATGTAAGGTACTACCTAGATATGTGAAAAGGGAAGTAAAAGAAAGGTGTATAGAATGACGAAGGCTCTGTATGGTTTGAAACAAGCCTTTCATACTTGGAATTGTCAGGTTGATCTATTCTTTCATAAAAATGGGTTTGAAAAAAAGTCTAAGTGAACATGCCCTATACATGAAAATTACCGATTTTAATGACATACTGATTATTTGTCTCTATGTTGATGACATTATTTTTACAGGCAATAATCAAAGCATGATTGAAGAATTTAAAAGGGTGATGAAGCATGAGTTTCAGATGATTGATTGGGGATTACTTTCATATTTTCTTGTAATATAATTTATACAAACCCCATATGGTATTTTTGTATGCTAAAAGAAGTATGTTGTTGAGATCACGAAGAAGTTCGTTGTGTCTTATTGTAATCCTACAAAATCTCATGTTAAAGTTTGGATGAAGTTATCTAGAAGAGGTGATGAATTCTTAAGGTATTGGGTCAACTTCTTAAACCCATGCAAAAATCAATTGAGATTGGTAACCAACGAGTATGTAATAATGTGGGTCCCAACTATAATACAACATCTTGAAAAATTTTATGGTAGATTTGGTCTATATATATTTTGTAGACCATGCCAATTATGAATATGCACATAAGCATATTAAAGATAAGATCCAACTTTGACATGCATATAAATTCATTTATGATCAATCTGATCTACAATATTTTTGTAAACAAAGTCTAACTAAGAATTTCTCTTACCAAATATAATATACGTAAGCCGTGTCGTGAAACAAAAAATAATGGAAAAGAAAACAAGGATGAAAATCTAATGTTGAGAAAATTGAGTATGGATCTCATGCAGTTTCCTTTAAACTGCATTAGGTCTTGTTAGAGAATTCTTGGTCTTCTAGCACATGAGAAAAAATTGTCTAAAAATATGTGAAAGTAAAAATGAATTCTTGTTAAATTGTGGTCGTCCAACGGGATCACGGGATCCGGATCCGAGCAAACCCATTAAGGGCTCAGGTAGATCAACAAAAGAAGAAAGGACCTTCGCATGTTGTTATACAAGGGCAGAAGATGAATTAATTTGACTTAAGGCTTCAGTTAGAACCAACCCAATAATCGAAACATTTCCTGAAAAACTTCTTAAGTGGAACTAGTTCTCAAATTGCCGGTGGCTCATTGGTAAATGTATTGATTGAATTCAAACTACCAAATAAGTATACCACTTTATAAATCATTAATCTTGTGGAATAATGCCTAACGAATGGTAAAGAGGATAATATGCATGCTTCTCTAAAAGTAATGAGAGCTTATCATAATGGTTTCTGATTTTTCAACTCTTTCTCAATTTTACATGAATTTTGTTTCTTGGAATTGTAGAAAGTCTTACTCTAAAGCCATCCTTAATTTAATTAAGGATATTATTAGTTGTCATGGATATTGATTTGCTACTCTTCTTGAGACCAAAAGAAGGAGCACAAGAGCTGATAGAGTGGTTAGGAGTATTGGCATGTTAGGATCCCATAGGCTTAAGGCTAAAGGATTTTCCCCCTGGTATTTTGCTTCAGTGGGATCTCAAATGTAAGATATAAGTCCATTATTCAAACTCATACAGTGCTTGCATGTTAAAGTTGGAATTCATGGAAGGATTTTATCTTGGCTTATTAATATATATATATATATATGGTAACCCTCATCAATAAATGCGTTAGGCTCTTTGGTCTAATCTAAAGTTGGAATTCTACAAGATTTTCAGTTACTTTCTCAAAACAGAGTGAACTTATATATCAGTTGTAAACCAGCAAGAGCAAAAGAGAAGGAGAAGAAATTCAACACACAAGGATTTATACTACTTTAGTCCTTAAGGAATAGGCCTACATCCAGTCCCCGTGACTCCTAAGAGATTTTTCATTATCAATCAACAAGATACATAGATAGTTTTACTTGCCACTAGCAACAAATGGCTTCCTCTGCTCACCATAAACATGTTGATTTTAGTCACGCTCCCAACAACATTTACAAGTGGTAACTCACCCACACCACTTGTAAAACCTCAAGAATAATTAGATTAAGGATCTTTCCTCTCTCACAGAGTAGATACAATAAACAAAAAAGAGCACTCTAGTTTCTTTTGAACAATAAGCTCTTAATAAACAAGAAGTAAACCTGATGAACAAAGAATAAGAAACTATATGCTCACAAGATGGTCTTTGCTTCTTTGATTTTTGATGATGGTAAAAATGCTTCAAGCTTCTCTTTTAAACTTGTTTTTGAAAACTAGGCATTGGAGATTGCTATTATACATTGATATTTCTTCAGATCTTCTAGGTTCTTGCTTCACGTATGAGATAACTTTATCAGATTAGGCTCTCTTTTTCATTTTGTTGCATGAAATCAACAATTTCTTTCTTTGATCCAAGCTGTTAGATTCCTTATGAAGGTAGTTGTGAAATCTACCTATCTTTCTTGTCCGTAGAGTAGGCATTTTCCCTTCCTTGTAGATGCAATATCTTTGGCTTCAATGCTATTTATAGAGAAGAGTCTTCAACGAACGGATAGGAGACATGTTGCAAATACATTTTAATAATTAAATAAATAGTTTATTTATGTAAGCTTTGTATTCTGGCTATTAAGGTGCCAAGATTCTAAATGAACTTAAGATACATTTGCATAAAAATTATATAGGGGAGATACGTATCTTTAGATGAAAATAAAAAAGAATATTCACAGTCACTGAATAGTTGATCACTCTATTGAATAAAGACTATAGTGCCTAAAGTTGATACTATTATTTTGAATTTGAACTCACACCTGTGCACTTGCTTGTGGCAGAATCAAATTCCTAATAAAATGGCAGGACCATTGTATCACATTGGTCAAGACTCTATATTTTAGAATCATAGTTAGAGTGAACATCAGGGAACACGTATCCATGAAATGGAGTTCATAGTATGGATATCACTTCTAGTGATTTCAGGAGGATATGTGACAAACTTGGGCCTAGTGAATGATGAATTAGCTATTCATTATTCCTTGATATCTGTTAGAAGTATCTGGTCACTTATCAAATGAAATCTAAAACTAGGGGACAAAATTGGCATTAGTGGTAAAATGGTAATTTTAACTTGTGTTAATGGATGACTATGAGGGTCCATGAACACACAGCTTACAATTTGATAACCAATATTAGATTTTGACTTCTCATAATTTTTGGTTTTTCAATAGTGTAATCATGAATCTATGGTGGAATAATTTCATGGTTAAAGTACTAGGGATTGTCTTAATGAAATTAAAATAATCATAAGTTCATTGGAGCTTAAAATCCTAATGTCCAAACAGATTTCTCATCTAGCTTTGTAGAATTCAATCCATTTAAGTAAGGAGAACATTTTTTGATAGTTTTTTATGATGGCATTTAGTGTTTTAGGGCTTGGCTTAATTAAGAAAAAAGTTGTCTTAATTTGGACAAAACTTATCTTAAGATAAGAGTTGTCTTAATTGAATCAAATATGTCTTAAAAGAGACAAAAGTTGTCTCAATTTGGACAATATTTTATTGTCTTAAAAGAGACAAAAGTTATCTCAATTTGAAAATATTTATGTGTCTGAAAAGAAACAAAAGTTGTCTCAATTTGGACAACATTTTTGTATGTCTTATAAGAGATAAAAGTTGTCTCAAATTAGACAACATTTTTGTATGTCTTAAAAGAGACAAAAGTTGTCTCAATTTAGACAAAAATTTTGGTATGTATTAAAGAGAAAAAAGTTGTCTCAATCTTGACAAATATTTCTTTAGGACAAAAGTTGTCCTAAGTGTGCTTGATATGTCTTAGTGTAAGAATTGCTTGTCCTGATTAAGACAAGGGTTGTCTTAATTATACAAGAGAATTTTATGACAAGAGATGTGTCAATTAGATAAGTGTTATGTAATTAAGACAATTATTGTCTTCGTTAAAATTTTGAAGCAAATCAACCTCCAAAATCTCATGGAGATTTTTGACCAACTGCCCTTAAGAATCAAATATGATTTATTCAATTTGAGTTATCATAAGAGGTTAGAGTCAAAGTGTGATATGATGAGAATTGTAAAGAGTTATGATTGATAAGGTATCCTACACACATTAGAAAGACTATGTGGTCAAGGAAAGTTCCAATTACTTTATGAAATAATAAAATATAAAATAAGATAATGGAGGTTTTATTTGATATAAAATTAGATATAATAATATCTAAATATCCTATGAATGTGGTGGCTACATGATTAGTCCTTAGGTTTGTTAGTCTTTTGATACAACCAAAAGACTTGGTGTTAGGTTAATATAAATTCTCCACTAATCACCCAGCCACCATAAAAAAAGAGAGAGAGAGAGAGAGAATTATACACATTGGAGGCGTGTGATTGAGAGGAAAAATAGAGAGAGTGGCGAAATCTTCAATAGGTCCAAGAAAGCTTTCCCTTTGGCCATAAAATAGAGAGACACTAGAGTGTCATCATACTATTTACTATTTGTTCTTCTCATCTATTTCACCAAAGGTTCTTTGGACTGAAAGAATTCACAAAGAATAGGTGGCCAATATGATTGGTTGAGAAGCTTTCATAATTTCCTATGCCTTCAAAGGTATAATTCTATCCCTTGTATATGCTTTTGGTGTTTTTCATTCAACCACATTTTCTTGCTTGGTATGGTTTAATTATTTTTAAAATCCTTGCCTACATGAATATCACGTTAGGCTAAAAACTAGATACACTACAAGAATAACATTGTTACTTGAGATATCATCTACTATAGAGTGTTTTGGTTCAAATAATACTTTGTATCCATTATAACACAGTTGGTTAATGCTAATGAGATTATGTCTTAAAGTTTGAACTAATTAATGGAACATTATTCAAACAGCAAGAGTCATGTAACATGATTTTACCTATACTAATAATTTTGTCTTTACCATTGTCACAAAAAGTGACCAATCCACCATCCATTTCTTGTAGGTTGATAAATTTAGTAGAGTCTAATGTCATGTGTTAAGAACATCCATTATCCAAGTACCATTGAGTGCTTTTTGACTCAGACTTCAAGCACACCTACACAAAATAATCAACTAGATTTAGGTACCCAATCTTTCATGGGTCCTTTGGGGTTAGTTCTTGCTGCCTTTGTACCCTTAAGTACGCAAACGAACCAGGAACAACTTTTGTACTTTTTGAGATATCAAGAGAAACTTGTATGCCAATATTTACAACATAAATCATATTTTTAGAGTAGATGTACGAGGCATATAAGGAGCATGAGATTTATTTTTAACCTATATTCAACTTTTCTTTTCCTTGAACAAAGTTTTATAAGTCTTTAGTCAAAGCACCATTTTTTCTTTTCAAAATATCTATTTCATCTAAAAGGCTTTTGACAACTTCATTTTCTTATCTATCAATTTCTCCTCTTGAAAAAACAATTTGTTGAGAAGGCAATTTATTTTCTTGTATCATGTTTTGAAATTCATCTTCTAGTTCTTTCTTCTCTTTTTCAAGTTTGGTACAAGTTGCAATAACCTTTTTAAGATCATTAATTAGGTCATAGAAGGAAAATCATCAAGAGGATTAGTTACCTCACTGGCTTCACCAAGGGCCATAAGACATTGATTGGATTCTTCTTCACTCTGTTCTTGTTCATCTTCATTTCATCACTCTAGGTGCTATCTTGGCTTTCTTTTTCAGCTGTTTTCTTCTATTACTTTTATTTAGGTTGAAGTATTTAGTTCTCACTTTTGATCTTCTTTGGAAAGATTTATTTTGTGACGTCGTTGCCATAGATTTGCCACTTTCTTTCTAATGAATGCCTAATCTTCTAGTGTATCTTGTTTTTCTTCTTCATCTTCTTTTAGTTTGGTGTGTAGTAATCTTTAAGGCTATTGTTGTTATGGCTTTATGCTCTTCATTTTCATATCTTTGCAGGTGAGTTTTC